>JAAMXY010002709.1:0-17274 GCA_019677205.1 Pinguiococcus pyrenoidosus
TACCGAGCCCGAAATGGCAAGTTCGATATGTGAAGACCTTCGTTTGGGCGATGCCGGAAAGGTAAGATCGGCTCGGCACATGTTCGCTGCTGTTGTAGGAACGTTTTGGAAGAAAGGTAGACTGATGCGCTTGCTCTCTTCTGCTGCAGGTGCCAGGAGATCGGCCTGATTGTGTATCGCACGGTCGATCCCGTCACGTGGATGTGGCTCTCGGTGAAGATCCCGGAAATCATTCCTCGCGGTCTTCCCGGATACAGGAAGATATACTAGGCATTGCACCGCCGCGACCAGGAGGCACATGCAAGCAAGCGATGTGGTTCCCAAAGAAGAAGTCATGTGGCTTGGTTTGATTTACTTCAAGTCGTCGGGGAACAAGGGTCGGGTAAGTGTGCTCGGCTTGCGGATTCCCTCAGGCAAGATTCCGAGGGAGTTGGGTGGGTATGGGGTAGAAGGAGCTTCGAAATCTGTAGTTCATGCAAGGGGATAACATGGGGATAAAGCAAATGAGGTTTCCACGAGGGGGGGCCAAGCGAGCTGTGGTCCCACATCTTTTCGAAGGCTTTCCCAGCCCACATTATTTCCATCTGTCACTCGTTTCTTATGCTGCTGATCTACGCACCGGTCTGGGACCACAGCTCGCTGCGCCCCCCCCAATGGAAACCTCGTTTGCTTTCTCCCCATGTTATCCCCTTGGTTCATGTTCACATGCAGGCCGACTCTTCATCACTCTTCCCCGCTCTCAACCAGCGAGCTCGAAGCCCACCCACGTAACCACCATCTCGCGCCATGCCTTTTGGTTCATGATTCTGAAAGGCTTCTTGACAGCAGCAAGATAATCCATCAGCACGCTTCCCTTTAAACAAGAAGTTCCATCCGAAAACAAAGGCACATCGCGAAAGCACATCAGAAGGAGTGGGTAGAGAGAGGGGGAAGAAGAGAGAGACAGAGAGAGAGAGAATGCCACATGCTTGTTGGGCTGAAAACAAGAGCTGGCCGTCGAAGGTTTGCCGAGCTGTTGTTTGGCTCAATAGAGCCTGCCTTGGCAACGACGCGAAATCCTCTGGCAAGGCGCCCGGAATCCCAATCTTTCTCAGTCTGGAGGATGCGTCCGTGACTGCGGAGGCAATGGCGGACGAGTGGGCGCTGTTTTCAGCTGAGGAGTCCCCCGAAGAGGGCGTGAACGCGCAAGAGCTGCTGAAGATCCGAGACGCAGCGAACGGCGTTCTAAGCTTTCACAGCGGAGTCGAAGAGTCTCTTTTGCTGCAGGTGGAGCGCGAGGCTCCAGATGGCGACTGGGAGAGCGTGCTGCAAGTTGTGGACCACTTCTGCTACGGCTCTCACTGGATGATGCACTGCGGAGACCAGAAGGCCACCGTGCTGGAGCAGGCTTTGGAGTCCCAGCAGGCCGTAGTGGCCGAGAGAGGCCTTCGAGCTCTGGAGCTGGGCACCTACTGCGGCTACTCAGCTGTACGTCTTGCCGGCAAGCTGCGCGAGGGCGACTCGCTCATCTCAGTGGACGTGAAGCAGAGCTGCGTGGGCTGGGCGGGGCGCCTGCTCCACAAGGCCGGACTGCACGACAGGGTGACGCTGTTGCTGGGGACGCTTGCGCAGCTCTGTGAAAGCGGAGAGATTCACGGCAGCTTTGACTTTGTGTTTCTGGACCATGCGAAGGATAGTTATCTGGAGGATCTGCGGCTTCTGGTGGAGAGCTCGATGCTGACGCCGGGATGTCGAGTGGTCGCGGACAATGTGCTGTGCTTCCAGCCCCTGACGGAGTACCTGGACTACGTCCGCGATCCGGAGGGGCCTTTCAGCGAGAGCGAGCTGCACGAAGGTCGGATTGAGTACAGTGCAGAGGAAGAAGGTATCCAAGACGGCGTGGAAGTGAGCATCGCGCGATGAAGTCTTCGGCAACCCAAGCTTTCGAAGATCGCCGCGAACGGCGCTTGACTTGCCCGTCGGTGCTTCTGGTCATTCCCTGCTGCATCTCCTACCCAACAGCAGCCGAATGCAGGAAAAGCGCTCTGTCAAGTCTCTCCCCGTCTCCCTCCCTCCCGCTCCCGCTCTGCTCGGTCCTCAGCTGGAGGACTGGCAAGCTGTCTGCCGTTACCAGCGGCATTACAGAATTATTTTGAAAATAATATACAGATGGCACTGATGATGATATTTTATTTTTGAGCTGAATCGTCGATCTCTTGTGGAAGCCAAAGGATGCTCCATGCTATTCTTCTCAATTTCAAACAGAGGCATTGCGTCCATGAACGTTGAATAAAATATTATAAAAGATATTTTACAATGATATGATATCTAATTGACAGAACAATGGCAAGTGCAACTCCGTAATTCTGTTGAAACGCTCCGAATGTGCTGGCCGTGCGCCTCCATCGATTTCGCGGCGGTTGCTGCACAGAGAGCCGCACTCCTCTGCCTCTTTCGGTCGGTTCGTGAACCATGTCTCAGCGGCTTCGAGAGCTTATCCGCGCCGTGCGGGCCTGCAAAACGGCAGCGGAGGAGCGTGCGGTGATCGCCAAGGAATGCGCTTTGATTCGGACCGCCTTTAAGGACAACAACGAGTCGTTCCGGCATCGCAATGTGGCCAAGGTGACTTATCCTACCGATCAGCTAGAGGCAGCAGCCAAAGGCGCGCAGTAGAGTGGAGAGGCGGACGAGTTGTCGAGTGCAGAAGCTTCTCGAAAGATCCACTTCGTGCGGGAGAACTGTTTGGCGGAGTATCTTCGTCGGCGCTGGCCCAAATTCCGCCTCAGTGGAGGATGCGGAGCGCTTATCAGGAACGAAGCAAGATGGAGGACTAACCGTGCTGCTGCTTGGCTCTCTGCAGCTTCTGTTTATTCACATGCTGGGATATCCAAGCCACTGGGGCCAGATGGAGTGCGTTCGTCTCATCGCAAGCCAGTCCTTCCCGGAGAAGCGCATCGGATACCTGGTACGCAAGTCGCATCTTGTCGTCGGAGGATTCTCCGCGATCGTCAGACGAAGTCCTTCCGGGTGGTTTGCGTGTGCATTCTGGGTCCTTCTGCGTCGTGCCGTTGGCGGTCTTGTCCCCACGCCATTTCATGCTAAGCCCCCGCCGACCTCTTAGGGTCTCATGCTGCTGCTCACGGAGCACGAGGAGGTGCTGACCCTGGTGACCAACAGCATCAAGAACGACCTGAACCACCAGAACCAGTTTGTCGTGGGGCTCGCGCTGACCTGCGTCGGCAATCTGGCGACAGAGGACATCGCCCGAGACCTCGCGACGGACATCGACCGCCTCTTGCGAACCAGCAACTCGTACACCCGGAAGAAGGCGGCCCTCGCGATGGCCCGCGTCCTTCGGAAGGTCCCCGACCTGACGGAAGACTTTGTCGACCGGATCACGCAGCTCATCAAGGACCGGAGCCATGGCGTGCAGATCACCGCGATCCAGCTGATGATTGACGTCGTCGAGGCGGAGGAGGAGTACGCGGTGCACTTCACGCGCCTGGTGCCCTCCCTCGTTCGGATTCTCCGCAACCTCCTCTCCATGGGCTACTCGCCCGACCACGACGTTTCTGGAATCACCGATCCTTTCTTGCAGGTGGAGTCAAGATCATGCCTCGCTTTGGTCGGCATTCCCGGACGAGGCAACTGAGCTGCGCTTCCTTAGGTCAAGCTGCTTCGGCTCCTGCGCCTGCTGGGCAAGTCGAATGACTCGACGAGCGATGCGATGAACGACATGCTCGCGCAGGTGGCGACGAACACGGAGACTGCCAAGAACCCCGGCAATGCCGTGCTGTACGAGTGCGTGCAAACCATCATCTCGGTCGAGTCCGAGGCTGGCCTTCGGCAGCTTGCCATCAACATCCTGGGTCGCTTCCTGCTCAATCGCGACAACAACATCCGCTACGTCGCTCTCAACGTTCTGGGACGCGTGGCGCTCGACGATCTGGCCGCCGTGCAGCGCCACCGGAACACCATCGTGGAGTGCCTCAAGGATCCGGACGTGTCGCTGCGGCAAAGGGCCCTCGATCTGATTTATGTGATGGTGCAGCAGGACAATGTCCAGGAGCTCACAACGGAGATGCTCAACTACCTTGTCGTCGCGAGCGCCGAGCAGCGTGCTTCCATTGGGTCGCACATCCTGGACACGGTGGAGAGGTTCTCGCCGAGCGCCGAATGGCGCGTGAACACCCTCATCACGCTGCTGAGCATTGCGGGGGGCGACGTGGACGACGCAGTCGTGAGCAGTACCGTCATGTACATCGCACAGGAGGAGATGCTCTACTCCCAGACGGTCCACAAGCTCTTCAGCATGATGAAGAACGATTCGCAGCAGCTGGGTCTCGTCCACTGCGCTGTGTGGTGCATCGGCGAGTATGGGGAGCGCTTGCTCCAGAGCTGCCCCGCCAGCCTTGCGCAGAACGAGGACAAGGTGTACCCGGCGGTGACGGCGTCGGACGTGGTGGAAGGCCTCCATGAGATCCTGGTCATGCACAACGCCAACGAGACGACGAAGAGCCTCACGCTGACCGCCCTGGCGAAGCTCACCCTGCGATTCTCGCACGACCCGACCGTCACCCCGCGGATCAGCGAGCTCGTACAGCAGTACAAGGCCTCCATGGCCGTTGAGCTCCAGCAGCGCAGCGTGGAGTATGGCTTCTTGCTCGGCACGGAGCCGGCCGCGGCAACGTCCATCGCAGATCTCGGCGGTCTTCGGAACGAGACCCTAACGCGCATGCCCGTGATCGATCCAGCAGCATTTGCCGCCCGACGAGCGGTCATTGACGAGGACGAGGACGGCGAAGTCATGGCAGCGGGCAACTCGGGCGCAATCGGAACCCTCCAGGCTCCCACTTCCAACGGCACTGCTGCAGGCGGGTCCAATCTGCTGGACCTGGACGACATCTTCGGAGGCTCTGCCGCACCGGTTGCACCGGCTGCAGCCGCCCCCGCGGCTCAAGCTGTACCGCAGCATCCGAAGACGCAATCGACCGAGGACATCCTGGCCGACATCTTCTCGACGCCGAGCGCCGGTGCGGGAGCCTCCGCTGTGCTTGCGCCCACTTTTGCTGCGCCGGCGCAACCGACGGCGCAGCCGCTGCAACCCACCGGAGGCGATCTTCTCACACAGTTGGGTGGTGTGGAGCCGACGGCGGCGCCAATGGGATCCAACCCCTCCGCAACGGTCGCTGCGCCTGGGTCAGGCGCTGCTGCTCCTGCTCCTGGCGCTCAACCGCAAGCGTGGCCGGCTGCTGCGCCTGTCGTGGCTCCCCAAGCCGCCGCGGCTCAGACCTCGCCCGGCACTGCAGAGTTCGTGGCCTTCGAGAAGGCGGGCCTCCTGCTGAAGTTCACGCTCTCCAAGCCCGACGCGGCTGACAACACGAAGACCATGGTCACGGTGACGTTCTCGAATAGCAGTGCGGTGGGGATGGAAGGCCTCGTTCTGCAGGTCGCGACCCCGAAGTTTTTGACGCTGCAGATGCAGCCGCCGAGTGGCACGAGCCTATCGCCGAACAACGGAAACACGACCACGCAGGTCTTCACCCTGACGAATCCGCAGCACGGAGTGAAGAACCTCGCTGTCAAGCTTAGGATACAGTACAAGTCGAAGTTGGCTGTCGGGGGAGAGCAGCAGATTACGGAGACTGCGCAGGTCACGCAGTTTCCCTTCGCCTTCTAGGCACCGCGTGCGAAGCGATTGAGATCTAAAGAACTGTGGGGAAAAGGCGCCTTGCGTGCTTCACACGCGCAACACATTAGTACTAGACTGTGATAGCGACAAGAGCAGCACGAGGTCGTGACGCTGCGACGAAAATGAATCTCTTGCTCTAAGTCTCTAGCCCAGCGTCTGCTTGGCCTTTCTCGTAGAATCTTTGCGGCTCTCTCTGATGTCGTCACGGATCCACGGAGATGTCCCGCTGCAGACGCAGAGGTAACTGCGGCAAACTCACTTTCCGTCTCGTGGGTTCCCGCTCGTGGGCGGTCATCGGTGCTGCCCGGACTTCAAAGGACTCGTCTTCCTTCGCAAAGTTCTCTGAGAGGGACTTGGACTGCCTCAGCTGGGCATTGTTGCCCTGCGCAGCACCCTCGCTTCGCGACGAACTCGAGTTCCCCATCCTGCATGCAGACAGCAAGGTTGGGATCCCCAGACGGCTTGCGGCTGGCAGCTGAGGCGAACAGCGTCCTACCTGCTCCACCGGAACGTCGGAATGGAGAACTTCCCTGCCCTCTGTCTCTGGCCCGATGTCTCCTTGCGTTTGTTCCCGCCGTCGTTGAGCGTAATCTGCTCGCGGAGCTGGTCCCAGATCCCGGCGCCTGCGTCGGCAATCGACTGGCGCAGACTCACTCCCGCAGGAACGCCCTGCTCCAGATGCCGCAAGGACTGCCCATCACCGGAGCGTCGGCGGATCATGGTGTCGTCAAGAGTGTCCAGAATGCTTGTAGCCGTCCTCTGGGACTGGACGTCTTTCAAGGCGCTACCTTCCCTCTCCAGCAGGTGCGGCACTGCCTGCACGGAGTCCGTCAAGCTGCGCCGATGCGTACGCGGCGCTGGGCGGAGTGCCCGCGCAGGAGCTGCGTGCTTCATCGGATCCTCCACAGTCTCGCTCTTCTTATGCTCGGAGCGGCCGGCCACTTTCGACAGCGGTAGCCTGGGAGAGAAGCGGATTTTCCGAACAGGCCAGTAGTGCTTGGTTGGCGGCGGTGAAGGCGCCTGCTCTTTCGTCGTCCGCGGCTTCGTCTTCATCCACGCGGAGTACTCGGAAGTGGGCGGGGCCAAGTGAGATCGCCGCATAGCCTCTTGCACTGTGGTGTCTTCCATGTCTGCAACCTCCGGTGCCGGACCAGCTCGATGCGCTTCAGGCAGCGTCTTGGCGGTCGTTCCATCATCGTCCTTCGCGGGCTGGTCACCCGGGGGAGGCTGCTCGCGCTGCTCATGAGCAGCGCTGGTGTACTGCTCAGCATCCTCATCGTCCAGCCGGTCCAGATCGTAGTCAGAGACCGGCATACCCAGGGCCTCCGGCAGACGGAGCGCCCAGCTGATCACGGACTCGAAGACTCCTGTCTCCTCGGCTGCGTCACTCGCCGAGTCGCTCCGCACCGCACTCTTTGTGGTCTCTGCAGCAGCCGCAACTTCCTTCTCTTCGTCTTGGAAGTCGGACGCCTCAGCCATGGGCAGAAACCCCTGCCGATCGGTGGAAGGGCCACGCCGACCCTCTCCGTGAGCCGGGCCCGAGAAGAGACCTGCCTCGAAGTCCCGAACTGTGCTGGCAAACCAAGCATCGTCGGCTTCATTCTTCTTGGTCTCTTCGCTCTTGGTCTCCTCCTCCACGCGCTTGCGATGCGCCGTCAGCGGGCTGTCCAGCTGCGCGGCCTCCAGGTCCTTCTCCGCCGCTTCCATCTCCGCCTCGGCATCCCACTCGGGAATGAGCGACAACGTGGTCGGCGTGAGCTTGTGGTCGCCGTCCCAGCCCGCCGCCACCGGCGAGAGGCCCGGCGTGGCCGAGGGGTCCACACCTGAGATGCCAGCGACTGGTCAACGCACTTGAACACCCGCGGATTCTGCCAACGACGCTCTCTGCAGCCGCGCCAACACTCAGAAGTGGCCAAACGTACCTCGTTCCACCGCAGTCTGGCGCATGGGCACGGGCGACGCTGCTTCGGAGCCATCGCTCACCGAGTCGATGTCGTCGTCCTTGCGGCACACCTCCGCACACGCCTGAAGCACCGCTCTACCATAGCAGCTCCGCCAAGACAGCGTGAAAGTGCCATAGCGCATGCGCAGCTTGGTGTCCTCGACCGCCCACACGCTGCACACGGCGCATACGAACAAGAGGACGCCTCCGCCATACACGATCGCGACCGTCTCCAGTGCGCTGAGCATTTTGAATTCGCGCGGAGCGCAGAAGCGCGGGAGCGGGGAAGCATCCCGAATGGGACAGACGGATGGAGCGGAAGTTAGTTTCATTTCTTGCTTTGAAACACATTGAAAATGGATCGACCAATCAGGTGGCGTTGGAGCCGTATCATCGGCGGGATCAGCCTGTGGTGTTATCGGAATCTCGGTTTCTGCTTGTGGGATGTGTGCCACGGCGGATCAAGTGTTGAAGAAGGATCCAATCCATAGTCACCAAAATTATACATATGGTAAGTGGCCCATGGATACGGCGCTTTTGGAGCTCTTTGAAAATTCAAAAGTGCAGACGAAGATGCAAAAACTGGGTAAAAAATTCTTGACGACCCCGTCGCGCCTGCCTTTGGGAGGGGAAGCCAACGCGAGCACAGGGACCCATCGTGCCTTTGATCAATCAAGCATGTTCACCACGATTGTGCGAGCTACGGCTGGGCCCGCCGCGGCCGTCGTGGCCACCGGCTTGGTTTCGAAAGACAGAGACCGCGTCAGCAGCTGCAGCTTCGCGCCGGGGCCCCAGCCGGAGTTGATAGAGCGGCAGAAGCCGCTGAACTTCCTTGGCCTGGGTTGGCTCTTTGGCTTCGGGAAGAGGTACTCGGCCAAGCAGCTGAGGGAGGAGGAGAGACCGCACGTGGACGGCTTCGTGAACCAATGTGTCGCCATGGATCTGTTCTGCCTCACGAGCCTCATCTACGCCTACGGCGTGGACCCGGACTTCGTCGTGCGAGAGGGCGAGAACCTCAGCGAGTTCGTCCAGCGCATCGACAAGGAAGGCGACGTGAGCCAAGTGCTGGGGCTGAAAAAGGAGTTCCTCTTGAAGAACCTGAACCGCCTCGTGGAACGGGCCCCTGACATCCTCTTCATGGACTTCCTCGACCTGCCGAAGAACGGAGATCTTCAGGTTTGCACAACAGATATTTTCCTCCGGCCCAGATGGTCTTTCGGAGATGTGCTGGTGCCCCCCCCTGATGTGGCCGCTTCCTCTTGTTGCGCAGGCCGCGGTGACCGTGTCGCACCACCAGAAGCGTATCATCGTCATTTTCCGCGGCTCGGAGTCTCTCATGGACTGGGTCCAGAACTTGCAGGTGCTGAAGAAGGAGATTGCGAACGGCGCCTACGTGCACAGTGGCTTCTTCGGGCAGCTCGCACCGGCCTACGATCGCCTCATTGGCGAGGTCAGGAAGTATGCGGAGAAGCACCCGAACTACCACATCTACGTCACGGGCCACTCCCTCGGCGGCGCCCTCGCGACGCTCTTTGGCTACATGGCTGCCACGGACAATCCAGGCCTCAACTTCAATGTCGTTTCCTTTGCTAGTCCGCGTGTAGGTAAGGGAATGCGGCAGCCGCACAAGGATGGTGGATTTCGACTCATCGCTTCGCGTTTCTCGTTCTGCCAGGTGATCGCAAATTTGCAGACCTGTTCTCCTCGATGCACAATCTGCACCACACGCGGATCGCAAACGACGACGACGTGATCACGGCCACCCCGCTCCTAAACTTCGTGCACAGCGGCAACAACATTCGTCTCTGCGACTCCGGTCCGAACTTTTACCACTATGACGCGGCTCCTGAAAACGACAAGGAGTACTACAACACCTGGTGGACGTACTCGTTGATGAACAACATCAGCGTCAAGGCCCACTTCTCGCAGGCATACCATGTGAAGATGAACCAGTTCTTCTGGTAAGCCCCTTGCGTCCACCTGGTGTTCGGCAGGGCGATCGCGGGAGTTTATACCGTCATGCAACGCAAGCGACGCACGCAACGTGGCAGTGGACTACTTGGTCGCGATCAATAGACGTGGTGAGGATTTGGGATTGACGTGTTGCAGCATGGCTCGGATGTGTCCGTAGACAAGTCAAAGAGTCTCGGTAAAATGCCGCTTGTTTTGTTTCTTCACGATCAGACAGCTTCGTGAAGCGACGGACTGCGCCGCTTTGCCACCTCGGCTTCTGACGACCAGCGCTCAACGCTTCCCTCAGTCCCCAGAAGTGCACTCGAAAGCGCGGCGGCGCCGCAATCCAGTCATGAATCATCACGGCTTCGTGAGCAGCAACGCCCCCTCATTGGTTCTCGGCCACATGTCTTTCCTATCAGCCCGTTGTAAGGCCGAAGAGCTGCTCAGGTTCCAAGTGACGACCCGCGTTGTCGTTGTCTCCGAGTTCCGCAGGGAAGCGTGCAGGACGCCCCCGGCGCCAGGTCCATGCTTCCGGGGCTCGCGCGCAGCGCTGCCGGGCCGGCGGTAGCCATGGTGGCGGCCGGCTGGGTGCGGTCTGGGGATGGATCGAGCCGTTGCAGCTTTGCCCCCCGCTTCCCGGAGCCTCCTGTACCGGAAGAGCGGAAGCCGTCAAGCTTCCTGGGCCTCGGCTGGCTCCTTGGCTATGGCAAGAAGTACTCCAGCGCGCAGCTGCGGGCGGAGGAGACGCCCACGGTGGATGGCTTCGTCAACCACGCGATTGCGCGAGATCTTCTCAGTCTCGTGACGCTCCTGTACGCCACCTGCGCCGACCCTTCGTGCCACGTTCGGTCCGGCGAGGCGCCGAGCGCCTTCGTCGAGCGCGTACGGAGGGAGGCAGATATCAGCAAGGTGTTGGGGCTCCGCAAGGACGCTCTTGTGGAGAGCGTGGAACGGATTATCCATCGCGGACCTGATATGCTCAAGCTGGATTTCCTCGGCTTGCCGCAGACGACGGATCTGCAGGTATCACGAATCTACGAGTATCGTAGCTCGCCTCACTTCTCGTCTTCTCTTTCATTTTGGGGGGAGCGGGGGGAACAGAAGGGGCTCGAGCTTTCATTCCATGCAAGGGGTTTTCAATCCTTTGGAGGAGCTGACGAAGACTCTCGCAGGCCGCTGTGACAATCTCCCATCACCAGAGGCGGATTATTGTGATCCTGAAGGGCTGTGAATCCTTGATGCATTGGATGCAAACTTTGCAAGTGCAGAAGGAGAAGCTTTTCAGCGACATCTGGGTGCACGCGGACTTGCACGAGAACCTCATGCCCGTCTACTCGCACATTCTTCATGAAGTGGCGGAGCTCCAGGCCAAGCACCCTCGGTACACTTTGTATGTCGCCGGGCATTCGTTAGGTGGAGCGTTCGCCACACTCTTCGGCTTTCGAGCTGCGAATGATCTTCCCGAGCTGGCGATTCACGTCGTCTCCTTTGGAAGTCCCCGGATAGGTAGGGAGTTGGATCATCTTCTTCAAGTGGCGAGTCTGCCGAGATGGAGAATCCCATGGACCCGCTCTATACTGCCTTCTTGAACAGGAAATCAGAGCTTCGTGGACGCATTTAATGCGCTGCCGAATCTGAGGCATACGAGAGTAACCAACGAGGAGGACTTCATCACGGCGACACCGGTCGTCAACTTCGCGCACTGCGGTAACAATCTCAAGCTACGGCGCAACGGCCCGGCATTTTACAGGAGTGGCGCGCTGAAGGATGGCAACGACAGGTACTACGCAAAATGGTGGGAGTACTCCCTCATGAACAATCACCGAGTGGAGGCGCACTTCATCTCCCAGTATCACAAGAAGATGCGCGAGATGTCCTGGTGAGATGCCGCAGGCCGCTAGATCTGCAGCAGCCTGTCCTATACAGGCAGTAGGCCGCTCGTTCGGTAGCAGAAGACTTAGAGAGATGACAAGACCACAAGTAGGAGGCTCCATAGCAAAAACGCGTGAATGCTCGACGCGGCTCTTGAGGTCCTATCCGCGCGTCGCACCCATTTCCGGGGGGCCAGCGCAAGCTATCAACAAGTTCGGGCACGATGGGCATCGCGTGTGACATTGCACGCGTCTTTTCCCTCTTCTACATCGCTCTTGATGGAGTACGTCCAATGCCACTGGTTGTGGTGGCGGCAACGGAGGGAGGACGGAGGGGGGGGGGCGGCGGGCATTGTCTCCTCGTCCTCATGCTTGCTAGGCCCGTGGGCACACCAAAGGGTTAGCCTGCTCGCAAACGGATCTTTCTTCCTCCTTCAGATGGAGTATGGCCTCTTCGGCTATCTACCAGATAAATGCCGGACGATTTTTAACGGGACTCTCACCGGCGAAACAAGGATCTTTCCGCACACGGACAGCACAGACTTCGACAAGAGCACAAAGGTTGTACCCACGCTCTTCTGCTTCACCGCGATCATCTTCGTTTCCAACGCCTCTTTGTCAAGTGTTCGCTGCAGCGCCGAGTTCTCGCCTTTCAAGCCCTTGAGCTCCGCTGCAAACGCCATTCTGCACCGCGTGCTTTCCTCCAGGGCCTCCTCAAGCTCCGCGCCCATGCTATCGAGCTCCTCATTGGCCTGCCGCAAAGCAGCCCTGGTCTCTTCCAGATCCCTCTCCGTCTCTTGAATGGCCTCGAGCAGCAAGCGATCGTTTGCTTTCTTCTGTACGTCGATCAAAGTTGGCTCCGGAGGCGGCGGGGTGTTGCCGTCCGTCACCGTCGAAGCCTCTAGCTCCGCAGCCGCGAGGCTCCTCTCTATCTTCGCCTGCGCCTCCTCCCGCTTCGCCGTCTCCTCATCCACGCCGAAGAAGTTCTTCACGCTAGCGATGAACGCTTCCCAGAAGGGCAGCTCTTCCGGCTCCTCAGCTACGGGGGCCGGGGGCGCCATCAGAGCCTGCAACTCCTCCTTCAGCTTCGCCTCCCTCTCGCGCAGCACCAGCATCTCACGCTGCTTGTTTCTCAGGATCTCCTTCTGCAGCTCCAACTCCGGCTCAAGCGGAGGTTCTACATCCTCTTCTTCCAATACGCCCGGCGCAGCATCCTGGGACCGCGCCGCGAGCCACGGCGTGCAGATCCTCGCCTGGCCAAGGCCCCTGCACTGGAACCCGCTGGCTAAGCCGGCAGCAACTGAAAGCAGCAGGAGGATCTGCTTCAGGGCCATCCTACGTTCCGCCGCAGAACTTGAAGAGCCAAGAACCGCGACGTGCGCCAGTCTCTCTACTGCAACTTGGCGGGATCGAGAGGCTCCGCCGCGTTCCTGTACACCGTTTGCAGCGTCTCGCAACGGGGGTGACAGCCAGATGCTTTGGATCAGCTCCCCAGTGCACTTCGCACCGCTCAGCCTCGCCCAGATGGCAGAGGAGCCTCAACGTTCTTGCGGATTCTGGGGTCGACCGCTATCTTTCTACGCGGGAAAGGGTGTTTCGGAGGTGGGTCTCGCAAACAGAATACGTTTTTTTAATAAGTATTTAAATATAATCTAGTTTTCATAAATAGTATTTATTATTGACCATTGTCAGTAATGGGGTCATAAATTCGGCCCCACTCTGTAATTCTCAATTTCCGCTGAAGGTTGGTCCTGCAGCAAGCGGCTCGCGGCCGTTTTTCGAGACAACTGTGCCGTGTTTAAGGACCTGCTTTTACGCCAGGATTCAGAGAAGGTAAGTGAATATTTCGGGAGGTGTATCTCGGGCTGTACTAATCAGATGGCTTCGGGAAAACGCTCTCCAGGACCGGAACCGAAAGACCGATCGCAACGGGACATGGTTTGGCAAGCCCAGAGAAACCACGTCCCGCCACACACGCGCCTCTCAGCTAGATGTTGACTGTGGTGAGGGGAGGTACGTGGTTTTTGCAACTTTTGCAAAAGTGCTCAGGAAAAAAGCGCGCTGTTAACCTTCGTCTTCCTCATGCCTAGAATGCTACACACATCCCGGATTCTCAAGCTGATGAGTGGCGAACAGAATCTTGAAAGCGATCACACTCTTTGTAAAGCCGTAGTTGGTGATCCCTCAACGTCCGCATCCTCGTCTTCGCCTCTGGCCAGCTGCTCGACAGCGTCATTGTCGTCGTTGATGTTGTCCGTCGCCTTGGGCAGGTTGTGGATGTCCTGGCGGAGGAAGCACATCTTGTCGAAGAAGTCCACGCCGAGCCGCGACCGTTCGGCCCTAAGGAAGTCGTCGTTGATGCCGAAGTTGCGCTCGAGCTGAGCGCTTGAGGCGGGAGCAGCGAGGACATCCTGCGCCACCCGGCGGAGGTTTGGGAAGTCCTTATCGGTTCTCCAAAACTCCAGGACGTCGAACATCCTGCAGCCCTCCCTGCCAGGGCGCATCGCTGTGGCGCTCGAGCGCCAACGCCGGATCTCCTCGTCGACCACGTCCCGACAGTTGCGGAAGCACGTCGCCGTGCTTGCCGCGGTGCTGCTGACGCCGAGGAACTCGCAGTATTCCCTGTGGAGATCCGAATCGTCTTGAGCCAGCATCGCGCGAAGGCTTGGGGCTCGTCGGCCGCAGTCCGCAACCCCAATCTGAACCTCCTCCTCGTCTTCGTCTCGCCAGCGCATCTCTTCCGCCTCTATCTTCATGGCGACGGACGCGCGCCGCTCGGCCTTCCTCTGCTGTTTGCTGCCCGCCATGAGGGAGAAGATCTTGCTCTTCCCCGAGTTGGACGCCACCAGCCTTTCGTAGGCCATCTTCTGGATGCGCGCGTAGGTGCCGTCCAGGATGGCCTGCTCGGTTATCTGGGCTTGCCGCGTCATCACCTCGCAGCCAAAGACCTGCGGCAGATGGGGGAGGTCCCTCGAAGCGGGACACAGGGCGCAGGCGATGTCCAAGGTCCAGGACCGCTCACGCTCTCGGCGCAGGTAGAGCCTCGTGAAGCGCCGGTCGAACTCCTTGATGAGGGCGTCACGGAAGGAGCGCACGGCCGGCGGCTCCACGCCTTCCCCGATCGTCGTCTGCGGCAGCTTCCGGAGCCGGAGGTTCCAGAGCATGACGGACGCCTCCGCCATGGAAAGGTCCTTGCCCTGGCAGCGCACGATGAAGCGGTTCACTGGGTGAATCAGCTGCACCAGGCGTAGGAGCTCCTGCTGCCGGCCCTCGAGGGGGTTGTAGCGGTTCACGCTGCTATCGTAGACGTGCTGCACCGCGTCCCACTGCTCCAGGAGGCTCACGAGGGAGTTGAACCAGGAGGACCACCTCTGGGGCACGCTCTTATGGAGGGACTTGGTGGACATCCCGCTGTCCTTCTGCACCTCCTCCAGGAGCTTCGCCGAGCTGTCGCTCTTGTTGAAGTGCTCGCAGATGGCGTTGACGTTCTCCTGGATGTCGGCGATGGTGGCGCCGGCCGCGGACTTGAGGACGCAGTTCATGCAGTGGCTCATGCACCAGGTCCAGCCGGTGAACTCGTTGGGGAAGTCCGACTGCCAGACATTGTCGAAGGCCCTCCGGCAGTCCGAGCCGGCGTCAGTGGTGGCCGAGATGACGGCCTTCCGGGGGATACCGAAGGAGTCGAGCACGCGCGTGACCCAGCTGACGAGGATGTTCGACAAGCGCATGCTGTTGCGGATGGCCGACGGCGGGGAGAAGATCCGCGTCGCCAGCAGCCTCGACTGGGTCTGGAAGTCCTCGTCCAGGTAGAAGATGCGCACGCCCAGAAACTTCACCCGCTTCGTCTTGGACGTCCAGAGGTCCACCGAGGCCGTGAGCCACGGGCAGCCGTGGCTCAGCGCCGCGCGGTGGGCGAAGCTGGCGACGAGCGGCTTGGCCACGGTGAGGTAGATCTGCGCGATGGCCAGCTTGAGCGTCTTGGCGTGCACGCTCGCGTCCCAGCCGGGGATGAGGCAGAGCAGGTCGCGCACGCGGTCGGACTGGATGGAGACGAAGGACCAGCCCTGCTCGATGGCCGCCAGCGCGTACGAGATGAGCACGAGCCGCGGGCTGTGCATGGCCCCCGCCGCCCGGCGCAGCCGCTCCCGCTCCGCCTCCTGCCGCTTCCGGTCGTCCTCCATCTTCCGCCGCTTCACGCTGTGCAGGGCGTGCGCCTCCCGCAGGTGCTCCAGCGCCCTCGACGAGTTGTTCTTGCACGCCTTGCACGTCTTGCAGTAGGCGCAGAACCACAGCAGCTCTCCCGACCGAGCGTGTACCGCCTTGACGCCGTGGAAGAGCGCGTAGGACGTCTCTTTGTGGTTCCGGGACACGTACTCGCAGCCGATGCGGGCCAGGGCCTCGCCGCGGAGCCGCAGCTGCTCGTTCTCCACGATGGCCGCCGGGTCCTCGGGCCGGGGCGTGGCGAGCACAAAGCCTGGGAGAGCCCAGCCGGTGCTCTTCAGGTAGTCCACGTCGTCGCGGCACTTTTTCTCCAGCAGCGACAGCTCCTCGTCGGCCTCCTCCGGCGTGTACGCGCAGGGCGCCGCCTCCTGCAACTTTCGCATCGGCACGCGCATGGTCGGCGGCGAGAATTTCAGCAGGTGGTCGAAAGGTGGTCGGCGGGTGGTCGTGCAATGGGGTGGTGACCAGGTGGTCACGCAGCGCTCACGAGAGGGGCGCAAGAGTTGACCAGGCGTCACCAGAGGTGGCAAGAAAGTTCACCGGCGGCAACCACCCAAATTTGAACAGGGGTGCAACTGGTGACCGGCGGGCAACCAGGTCCCGAAAAAGAACTCGATTTGGTGACCACCGGTGACCCAATCAAAATCATGCCAACGAAAATGGTCAACAGGTGGTGACCAAGGTGGTCATCCGATGTGTGAATGATTGCGGGATTCCTCTACTAGAGGTATCTTATATTAGAGGTGTCACTGTAGAATGAAATGACTTTCGAAAAATCACTTTTGCCCAGCTCAGGTCCGTAAGCCTATACACTGGACGATGTGTCACTTTGACATGTCAATTGACGCGTCCGTACCCGGCATGTGAAGTGTACGCGTCAGTTGAGCTGTCAGTCTGAAGGCTCGAACCGGGAAGGATTGCGACGTGAAGTTTCGCCAGGGGGGATAGTCGCGACACGAGCCCTCTTCCTTTTTCCTCCACTACCGCCACTTGCACGGAAAAGTAACGCCGACTGTTTTGACATGCGGCATCGCTGACGCCGACTGATTGGCTATTCACTACCGGAGGAAAGGCAGACACGAGGGTCGACCACTCGCAGCTACCAGAATGGAACGTTTCCAGCAGGGAAAAAAGTGCTTCATTCCCTGGATCCGCAGTTCCGGTTCTCAACCGGACTTCGTTCCGCGGGTCGTAATCCACAGCGTAGAAAGGCCCGCTGAGTTCTTCCGAGTCATTCCCTGCGCTCCTCACCGCTGTGCAGAATCGCTGCAGACGTCCCCTCAGCGGTCAAGACACAGACTTTGCTTCGAGAAGCGCTTGGAAGAGGCCTCCTCTTGCACAAGGCGTGGACCCCAAGGCTTCGCCGCTGGAAGGTCACCGTGTTGGAGAAGAACTGGACTGCAGAGCCGACCAAGTCGCCACGTTCCGTCAATGATGTCGTCGAAGCAGCTGCTTCTCGCGCTCTTCAGCGGCCTTCTGGCTCTTGGAAGGGCGCAAACACCGCCCGCTGAGCTGACACTGGGCATCCTGATGCCTTGGGCTTCGAGCCGTAGACAAAGGCCACTTTCGGGGACGTACATCTACCCGGCGATCTTCCATGCGATCGACGAGAT
>JAAMXY010002723.1:0-11805 GCA_019677205.1 Pinguiococcus pyrenoidosus
CGCGCGTAGGCTCGCCTGTGTCTGCATCGCATAGGGCCTCGCTGGGCTCGGAATGCTGCATCCACGTCCCCTGGAGGATGTGCTGGCAGCTCTGTTCATTTCTTTCTCCCTTTCTGTTTCTTCCTTCTCTCCCCATTTCTCTCTTTCTTTTCTCTTCTCTTCTCTTCTCTTCTCCTCTTCTATTTGGGTCCAACTTGAATGTGGGCGACGGCGTGTCGGTAGTTTCTCTTGTTTCGCCCTTGTTGCTAGGCAGGAAGTGCCCGCGGTTTGCTGCTTGTGGATCTCAGACTGGAGAAGATGGCGACCCATTTCTTTGCTGTATTCGCCCACGTGTACTTGTTGCGCACGTACTGAATCATGCGTTGCCGATGCTCGGCGAGACGTCCTTCACGATCCAGGGTTGCCGCCTTCACCAAGGCATCCACCCACTCATCGACCCAATCGGGATCCTCGTCGGCCCTACGGCAAAGTCTGAGTCAGAGGTGCTCGTGAAGGCGTATTCCGGTGGGCTGCTTCTCGCCACCAGCACCCTGTGCACTCCGACCTTGTCATAAGGGGCTCACGAGGGCCCAGGTCGAACTCCGCGGTGAGTTCTGGCAGCGTTGAGCGCGGGAATCTGTGTTGCGTTCGATTGCATCAGATCACCCACACAAGGAACGCTGATCGTGGGCAACGAAAAGACAAAAAGGGCGGCTACTGCAGACGACAGAAGGCAAGCACACCTGGATGTGACGGGAATGGCCCCCATGGCCTGCGCCTTCATCAAGGCGATGCAACCCGTCTCAGGATAGCTCGTAGGATAGAGGTAGAATCCTGCGTGGTCTGATGAGCCTCCATGAGCGAAGGAGAGACACAAGAGCAGCGCTTACCCGATGCTGCGTACGCCTCTGCAAGCTCATCGTGCGACACCATTCCATGATAGACAACTCCATCTTGGTTGAGCAAGTCGTCCATTGTCGTTCTCCACGCTGTGTAGGCCTCGAGTCCCGCAGACGCAACGAAGACCCTCTTCACGCCTTCCGTGAAGCCGTAGAAAACATGCAAGGTGGCGTTCTGGATCTGAGAGGAGATCGGAGCGATGTCAGCACATGGCAAGCCCTCTTCTAGTTTGGGTGACTCTCTCTCTGTCTCTCTCTTCACCCGTTCTCGAATGGCTGCCCAGCTCCGCAGAATGGTCTCGAGGCCGCGGACGGGAGACGACGCATACACGAAGCGATTGTAGTGGTTGGCACCGTGCACAAATTGACCGGGGTCCAGCGCATTTTCCGTCACAAAACTTAAGCTTCGCGGAGCCCTATCGAAGGGAGGGAAAGCTTCTAATCTGAGGCGCGTTGCCAAAGCAGGCGCACGTATCCGTGACGGGGATCCCTACCTGGGAAGCGTGCTCCGGTGGTACGCGGAGGGAAAGAAAATGCCGTCCACCCTGTTGTTATGGCAGTAGAGCGGGTCGGAGATTGTGTGCGTTAGCCTCGTTTGCTGGCATTCCTCCTCCTTTCCTTGATTCCCGATGATGCCGCGAACCTTGAATGAAGAAACTCTGGCGTGAGCCCCTGGGCCGGCACCACATCTTGCAGCCAGATGTAGGACTGCCGCGCGGCGCCAGCCAAGGCCACGCTGATGGGATACCGCCAAGCCACGAACACATCCGTCGCCTCGTACGGATTGTACAGGCGGGTGGGAAAATACGACACTGCTCCGGGACCAGGTGCCTTGGTGTCGATGCCCTGCTGATCCTCCGCGACGTCGTTGAAGACACTGACTCGCCAGCCAAGCCGCGCGAGCTCTCTCGCGAGAAACACTACCGCTTCCTCGCTCCCACCCAGTCCTTGTGAAAAGCGACAGCCGTGAGCTTAAATCATCGCAAAGGACTTGGCTGATGTCTGTCTCGTCGAATCAATTTTACCACGTGTTTCTAGCGACGACGGACCCCAGTGCGGCCAGTGTGTCTGTCCATACTCGTTGCAGTAGATCACGATGCGACTGGTGTCCCCGTCTCCAAGGTCGGGAACCGATTGCCCGAAACCGTTGGGAGACGCCGCAGACTCATGACTCCGCCGCGCGAACTCTAGGCCAGCGCCCATGCTGACGAGATCGTCTCCATCAGCGGCAGCTGCCGCCGTCAGGATCTTGAGGAGGTCCAACGCGACGTCACCATCGCAGGCCGAGGTGCCAAGGACGGCTAGGCGCTGGGCGTGTCGGCGCGCTTCGATGGAGCACCAATCGACGTTGCTCTGACTCGTGCTGCAGAAGAACAGCGCTCTTGCCATCAACTCCACGAGCTCGCACTGTTGCCTCTCCATCTCCACCGAGCAATTGAGATGCGTGGGCTCTACATGCTGCTGCTGATGCCACTGGATCCCCGCGCTTTCCACGTTGCATTCTCTAGGGATCTCGTGTCGCCAAGCTTCCGGGACGAGACTCTCGTAGACTACCTCGACGCCGTCAAACTCGTGGACGTCCAGCATCCATCGCAGCACGCGAATAGCATCGCTGCGGCGCTCCGGTGCCAGCTGAAGGACCCGGACCAATGTGATGATGGCTTGGGACACCCGACCAGCAGCGTGCTGCGCTGTGGCTCGATTCGCGAGGTACAGCGAGTTTCCCTCGTCCAGAGACGCCGCTTGGCCAAACGACGCCTCAGCCTCGCCTACACCACCTCGGGTATATTGCATCACGCCTAGCAGGTGCCATGCTTCGTGATCGTCTGGAAAGCTCGCAACTACGCGCTGCAGGCGGTTCTCATGCGAAGAGCTCAGGCTGCCGTTGGTGGCAGCTCTCCGTACATCTCGGTACAAAGCCTGGAGCCTTAGGTCTTGCCGAGAATTTGGCTGCTGCTGATGCCAAGGCTGCCAAGGCTGATGCTGCTCGCTGTATACGTGAGACCCTACTCGGTCGCCATTCTGGCGGAACACCTCCCACATGGCACGCAAGATGGCCGAGACACGTTCTTCCAGTAGCTTCGTGTCGTACAAGGCACCACGAAGCAGCGATCCGGAGATGCGCCGGCGAAGCGTCGTCAGCAGTTCGTCCTCCCCCACCAAAGTCTCCACCGCTTTGCTGTACATCTTCACCGACGACGCTGTTAAGACATCCGCCAAGCCGGCGTCCAGCGCCCGCAGTAGCGACGCGCCGACGCGGGACGCCATGCGTCCCATGGGCGGCGCCAGCGTGAGCATCGGTAGTCCGGCCCAAAGGGCGTCGGCGGCCGTGGTGTGCGCACCGTAAGTAAAGGTGTCCAAGAAGACGTCACAACCTCCGATGCGCTCCAGATGGCGACGCCAGGTGTCTTTTCCTACCAGCAGCAGCCTGCCGGGATGCACGCCGCGGGCGCTCATCTCCGCTCTCAGGTTCCCAAGCACATCTCGTCGACGCTTTGGCGACGGCGAGAGCAGCACCAGCAGGCTTACGGGAGAGGCTTGCAGCGCCTGGCTCCAGGCCTGCAGCACCGTTGGTTCTAACTTGTCGACATTGTTGAAGTTGCAGAGCGCTCGGGCGTCGCGCGCGATCTTCAGCTCGGGAAGCAGGGCCGTTCGACAGTCCTGCGGCGTTTCGCAGAGTCGAGCGTCCAATGGGTAGAGGTTCGCCTGGTAGGTGCCCGGTAGGTAGGCGAACCTCTCGGCCCAGTCTCGCCTGCTCTCCACCGGCACGACCGCCGCATCCACCAGCGCGAAGTCCACCAGCGCGGCGCCGAACGTACCCGGATAGCCCAGGTAGTTCACCAGCAGCGGCGCCGGTTTGCGCGCCAGCAGCTCCGGCCGGGCGTTGGTGGTCCAGGCCATCAGGTCCACGAGCATGTCGACTCGCCGCTCCTTCATAAGTGCCACGACCGCGTCATCTCCGAGCCGCCGCACGTCCACGAAGCCGCTGAGGCTTTGGAATTCCTGCCGGAGGTCAGATGCGTCATCGGGGCCGTAGCTGAAGAGCTGCACGTCAACGCCATTGTCTCGCTCGTGCTGAGAACGGATCAATCCTCTCGTGAGGTACCCCATCGCATGCGCTCGAAAGTCGTAGGACAGGTACCCAACGCGCAGCGGCGAAGGCGTCCAGTCGAGAGAGAACGACTGGCGACGGAGGCCTGCGAAGCGCAACGCCGCGGCGCTGCTGAGAAGGTGCAGCTGCGCAGGCGTCGCGTGCGGCATGAGCGTCAAGTCGTAGGGCGACAGATGCGTCATGCTACCCTCCGGCGTCTGGAGGCTTCTGTCCAGCAGCAGCAGCTGCCGCTCGCGGAAGAGGCGCCAGTCGCATAGGTTCCTGCGAATGTTGCTTATGACGCCAAGCACGTGCACATCTTGGGGTTGGAGCGCCAGCGCCGCTTCGGCCGCGGCCATCGCAGCGGCTAAGTCGTCCACAAATCGCTGCAGCATCTGGCTCCGGTTCAGCAGAATCATCAGGCGGCCGTCCGGCGTCAAGTCGGGCGTTTGCAACGCCAAGTCCAAATGCTTCAGCATGGCGCCGACGTCTTGCTCGACGAGGAAGAACGTATTTGCCAAGTTCAGCCTTGCCGTCGCGTGCTTGGGCTCCAGCTCCAAAGCTGTAGAGTAGGCCTCGCGAGCGTCCAAGTGGCGGCCTCTCTCCGAGAAGGACACGCCTAGGTTGTAGTAGGCCGCAGAGTGATTGGGCGCCAACGCAGTGGCCGTCCGAAAGTACGCCTCTGCCGTCTCGAAGTGCTGCGAGTCCTGGCGTCCTTTCTCCAAAAACACGTGGCCGATGGAACTCAAGACGTCTGCGTGGAGCTGCGGCGTCGTGGCGACCTCCAAAGCGCTCCCGAAGGCCTCCAACGCCGACTCGAAGTCGCCTTTGCCGGACAGAATCGCGCCTTTGTTCAGCAATGCCTCTGGAAACGTGGGAAGCAGCTCGAGAGCTCTATTGTACAAAGACAGCGCTTCCTCCACGTGACCATCTTGCTGCGCAGCGACGCCTCTGTTAAACAAACCATAGGGAAGATGGCGAACATCGACTTCGGCCGTGGCGCAGCAGCGCCATAGCACCGCATACAGCAGTCTTAGCAAGGCCAACACCCTCCAGTGCTCCATCTTCGCGTCAGGCACTTTGAACGGTCGCTTTCACGCCATAAAGGTTGCGGACGGCGCAAGATTTCGGTGGGTTTTCAGCGCCGGAACTTCGCGCCCTAGAGGAAATTTAGTGAATCTTTAACAAAGCCCCATAGCCTTACTTTTCCAATGTGGAGACGAAGAGGGATTGGGGGGAACGCTTGGGACAGATGGAAATCAAATGGCGGGAAACTGAGATGCGCTGTTTGTTCATATCAGAGCGAAATAACGCGGATCGATATTCAAAACCTCGCTTGGTAGAGTCGCGCCACAACTCTCCCGAACCGAATGGACAGCCTTCGACGCCGCCTCGAGACGTCTCTGGCTCTCGAGGCGGAGGAGCTGCAGCGCATCCTGGCCGCATTCCTGGCTTCTGCGGACGCGGCGCATGTGTCAATTCCGCCCTCGGCTACTGCTTCCTCGGATGCTTTGCGCCTCCCTAGCCCGCTTCTCCAGTCAAGCCAGAAGGCCGCCAGACTGGAGGGAAGGACTCCTGTCTTTCAGTATGCGTCGAGGAGAGCCAATGATGGAACTTGGGATTCAGCCGGGATGGAAGTACATCCGAGGCGAGGGCCGGACTCCTCTGAGGCTCTTCAGAATCGATCTTCCGACAGCAGAAGAAATGCGACGCCTGCGCGGCGCCAAGTGCGCCATTCGACGAAGAACGTCGCCGAGGCAAGACGAGAAGACAACAAGCGCGAAAGCCCAGGCCCAAGAATTCCTCAGTCTCGATCGTCCGCTGGTGAGCGTTCCGGCCTTGCGGGTCCATCATACGACGCGTCGTATGGCGCAGCAAAGGTGGTGGACCAAGCGGTGGATGCGCCGGTGGCCAGGACGATAAGATGCTCGTCGGAATTTCTTACAGAAGGACCATCTAGAAATGCGGCAGCAGCTGGAACTGGAAGAACGTCCACGGGCGCATGGTTTCCAGAAGCTCTGACGAGCAGTGCTGCGGGCCTTCGAGGCGCCTCTGTAGTGGATGGGCCCGGCAGATGTTCTTCCTCGTCGCCTCGATCTCCTGGGCGACGAATAGAGCTTTGCCGGGAAGGGCCGCTGAGGGAAGAAGATCCGACGCGTAGGTCATCTGCAATCGCCGATGATTCCACGGGTGGTCAGGTGTTGACGAGTGGTGACCCTCGTGATGGACTAGAAGAGAGCGACGACGATGAGACGAGAAGCACGGATATGAGGAGGTTCAGGGTTACCGTCTCGACGCGAATTGTGCGTGACGCGACGACGAATGCCGCAACCGGCGCGCTCGATGGGGATGACCACATGGCTTCGCTGCCCCCCGACGAGATGCCTTCCGACGAGACGTTCTTCGAGCGAATGCTTCCTTTGGAGCAGAAGCTTGCTCCCGACGTCCCAACCCTGCCAAAGCGGAAGGCCGCAATGGAAGTGGCATGCCGCGGCTTTACAGACATTCTAAGGGAAGCCGAGGATGAACACGATGAAGACATCGATGGACGGGTTCCAGTTGCTCAAGCAGCATCGCCTGACAATGGCAACGGCACTGGCGGCGCCATTGGCAAGAGCGGCGACACCTGGATTCGAAGCGAGGCGTTTCTGAAGCGGAAAGCGTTCGCGCAATGGTACGCTTTCGCAAGGGACAGAAGACGTGCTCGAGAAAGGCAGAGGACCGCAACACTGCTCTGGATCATGCGGCGAAAAGAAGCTGCCATGGCGCGCCTATCCTACAACGCTCATCATTCGCGGAGTCAGAGGCGTCGAGTTCGGAATGCGCACGCGTTCTGGAGGCTGCGAAAATGCCACCGGTCTATCGCAGTCTGGCGAAGCATGGTGCGCGTCAGCGACCTAAGCAAAGTCGTCCGCAGACTTGAAGCAGAGACGAGACTCCGCCAAGCTTTTACACGCTGGGCAGCGCTTCGGCGGGGACTGCAACGTCGGAAGCTCGCCATCTTTCGACGGTGGGTGGCTTTCTGGAGGCAATCCAGGGCGAAGCATCTGGAAGTTGCGGATCGGCAGTTCTTGCGATATGTTCTTCTTTCGTGGAGAGAGCAAGCGTGCACGTCAAAGGCGTTGAATGCCGAGAGGTTCGCGACGGTCCACAGCAAGTCCCAAGAAACGACCGTGGCCATCGTGTTTCATCTATGGCTCATGAGGAAAGAGAATCTATGGGACCGACAAGTGAGGGCCGGCGCCGTGGCGGACTGTGTAAGGAGGATGCTGCTTAGAGCCTCCTTCATCCGGCTCAGGCGCTCAACGGAAGAAGTGCGCTCTCAGGACGAAGCGGTGCTGCGCAGAGCGACGCGCGCCGGTCTTCTTGCGAAGCAAAGTGCCCTGTTCGATAGATGGCGCCTTCGTGCAGTGTGGGGCCGTCGTAAGAAGCTCCTGCTTCGAAAACACAGCAGCGAGAAGCTGGTTGACGGAGCACGCGAAGCGTTCCGCTTGTGGAGATCATATGCCAGTCGCCGCGGCCAGTTGCTCGCGAAGACGACGTCATTGATAATGCAGAAGCAGCATTCGCGGAAGCGCCGGACTTTCATCCGCTGGAAGTCTGCCGTGAACCTGAAATGGGGCGAAGACCGTATTGGAGAGTATCTTCGCGTGAGATGGCCAGCTCGACGACTCTTTCGCTTCTGGCTCCGTCTGTACCTCCAAAGCAGTCAAGTCCGACGCCTTCAGCGCAGACAGAGACTCGCTCGCTGCCTTGATCGCTTCCGACTCGCTCACGCTACTAGGAGAAAGAAGCGACAGGGCCTATCGAGATGCGCGTCAATATACGTGCACGCGAGGCTGAGAGCAGCCTTCGGCGCCTTGCTCCTGCCGACGCAGGCCCTGAGACGCATTGCGGAAGGGCCGGCGCGCACGATGATCTGCGTGCGCAAGACTCGTACGCTGCAACGCGCTGTGGACAGCTGGCGGGAGGTCGCGAGGGTTCAGACAGGTTTGCGCTTTGCTGAAGGGTTCCGCAAGCTGAGGATGCAGGAGCTCTGCCTGAAGACGTGGGACCGCAGCATTCAGCTACGAAAAAGGTGTCGACACGGCCTCCACGTCGCTGCCGCGGCGCGAAGCATTCGTCAAGGGCAGATCGGGTTCCACACTTGGCGAAGGGTTGCACGAGACAAGAAGCGAATGGCCGCACTGCACAAAAGCTTGCTGACGTACACTGTGTCAACAATGCGCCACGACGCTTTCTCAAAGTGGGTGTGGGCCAAAAGAGGGAGAGATGCCATGCTCCGAGCGGTCGCAAGCTACATTGAGCGGAGTATCCGGAGCGCATTCGGCACGCTGAGCCAGGTTCGACGCGATGGTCGCGCAAGACGATCGAACCTTCAGTGCGCCATCGAGTCTTCAACGAAGATCAGGTGCAGAAAGGGTTTCAGGTCCTTGGGGCTGTTCCTCTTGACGCAAAGGTCCACGCGCGAGGCGAAGCATCGAATCGATTGCTCCCGGAGGAGGAAACGCTTGAAGACAGGCTTCAGCGCTCTCAAGTCGCGTGTCCTGGAGCAGCGGCGCAGAAGGATGCTTTGGCAGAGAGCCCTTGCATCCGAGCGGGAGCTCCAATCCAGAAAGGCACTTCGGCGCTTGGGTCGTTCTGCAAGGGTGAGAAAGGAGATACAGCGGCTCGCGGAAGAAGCAAGTCGCCTGCACCATAGCCAGGCATCTCAGAGATTGCTGCGACGCCTCAAGAGCAAGCTTCTGCAAAGAGACGAGGCGGAAGACCTGGTAGCAAGAGGCGAAGGCCATCATGTCCAGAAGATCACACTATCTGGGCTGCAGACATGGCGATTCCTGCTTTGGTCGAGGAGACGAAGGCTGGCGCGCATGAAGCTCGTGAGTCACGGCGAGGTAGCACGGCGCAAGATAGCGGCGCGGAGGAGTCTCGCCTGGCTGCGCAACTACGCTGCCTGTCGAGCGCAGTGGAGGAAGAGTCTGGCCAGAAGAGCTCAAGCCGTTGGGCGTCTCGTGCGCACTTCGCTGTGCACGAGGCACTTGCGGCGCATCCACCTGATCTCAAGGGTGCAAAGCGCGGCGCGCAAGTGCCGAATGCGGCGAATCTACAGGACCTGGGCGCGCGCGGCGGCTTCTTCCCGGATGAGGGCGATGGAGCTTGAAGGCCCCGCGCAGGACTGCGTGAAGGCGCTTTCTGCTACATCCCGCCGACGGACTCTGCTTGCTTGGCGGAGCCATGCGCACAGGAGACGCCGGCATCGTGCGCTGGTCCTCAGCGTGAGCAAGTTTCTTCGCAAGTGGGGCCACCTGGACGACGACCAAGACAGCCACGAGCCTGTCATGCTGCCGGTGCTCTTGAAGCTGTCCGGAGCCGCTCCGGTTCCCAAGACCTTTGGTGCGTCCTTGGCGCGCACCGCATTGGACATTTTCTTGCGACGCTGCGTTTGCTCGTCTGCTCACTCGTTGATTTCTTTTGCTCTTGACCCTGCAAGGCGCCTGGAAGTGGCTGTTCCGCGAGGCCAAGCGCGTGAGACTCCTTCGGCAGGTGATTCACGACCACCTGGCTGCAAAGTCCAAGGCGCATGCGTGGCGCTGCTGGAGGAGGGTGTTCTTTGAGCACGAGGAGCTCAGGAGGCGGAACCAATTGGCGCTGGAGCACTGGTCCAGCAAGCTGGTGAGCCGGGTCTTCTACGCGTTTGCGAACGAGGTCCGCTTGATCCGTGTTGCTCGACGGATGTCGATGCATCTTTTCTTCCAAAGGTATGTGTGCATCTGACTGAGCATCTGCGGACTACGAAGGAGGCCTGGACACTGACTCTGATGGCCCGGCTCTTGCGGGGGAATCTGGCGCTTTTCGCTGTGTTTTGGACAGATTTCGGCGAGGGGTCACGAGGCTGTATTGCCAGCGGGCGGTCTTGGAACTGGCGGACCAGTTTCATCTGGCGCAGCAAGCGAGGAAGTGCCGTGATTCGGTGAGCTTTTGGCGACGAGTGGCGACGTATCGGAGAGAGAGTCGGAAGGTGATTGAGGAGCTAGACGTGGACGTGCAGAAGTTGCAGACGATGTTCTCCGCGTGGGCAGCGGAGACCAGGCGAAGCACGGTGGTTCGCAGTTGGGAGACGGAGCTGGACTTTGAGGCCAGCGAGGGCAGCCCGCCCGAGTCCAGTCCGTCGGAGCACGACATGGTGGAGGATTACGACAGCGTGCTGTCCATGCTCGCCAATTGAAGGACGCGGGCCTAGCAACAGAGCCGGCTGATTCGTAGCAGCAGCGAGTCCTTTCCGGCTCCTTCCACTTCCACTTCCACTTCCACTCCCTCTTCCTCTTCGAGTTGCATTTCTGCTTCTGCTTCTTTCACGTCTTCTGCGCTTGCCGCTTCTTCTTCAAGTGGTTTTTGTGGTTCTGCTGCCTTCTCTTCTTCCACACTCGCGGCCACCGGATCGGCAGCTGCACCGTCGGTGGGTTGCGCTTGCGCTTGGGCTTGGTCCAACGCGCCCATGGCCGTGAGGTGCCGCTTGAGCAGGAAATCCACCGCAGTGATGGGTTCGTACTTGGGCTTGCCCGTGCCGTCGATGACTCTCACCTCTGCGTCGCCGTTGATATTGACGAAGAAGGCCATGGACTGGCGGCGGCCCCAGCCGCTTCCCTCGGGTGGCACGATCACGCGGTGCAGCGTCGACGCCCAGCGATTGTTGGTCCAGCGGCGCATGAGGTCTCCCAAGTTGATGACAAAGGCCCCCTCGACGTGCGGCACATCAATCCACTGCGGATTGCCGCGGTCCTTCGCCACCTGCAAGCCCGGCCCGCCAGACTTCAAGATGGTCACCACGCCATAATCCGTATGCGCAGACGCCCGCAGCTGTCCCGGCGCCGGCTTCACGCCCTCCAAGTCCGGGTAGTTGAGCGCCCGAAGCGCACACTGGTGCCGCCCCATGTTCTCGCGGAAGAAATCGGGCTGTAAGCGCAAGGCCAGCGCCAGTCCTCGGAGCAAGCGGTGCGCCAGCGCCAGCATCTCGTCGTAGTAGGCTTCCCAGGCCTGGCGAAAATGCGGCGGGGACTTTGGCCAGCGTCTCGGCGGCATTCCGGAGCGAGAGTCCTTGGGGCCAATGCTGAACATCTCCTTTAAGTCCCCTCGAACGCCGTTCTCCCCTCGGGTGCGGCTGAGGACTTCGCCCTCCAGGCGACTGTAGCCATAGGGATACGACTGTTCGTCCTCGGTGGCCGCCAGGAGCTTTTGCGCCTCATCTTGGTCGAAGAACGCCTCCGTGGCGGCCCAAGCTCGCTGTAGAATAGCCTCGTCAACGCCGTGGTGGGTGATCACGATGAAACCGATGGCCTCTGCGGCCTCTCCCAGGCGCTCTGCCAGCTGCTGCAGCGCCTCGGCCTCCGCGTCGGCCTGCTGCAGTAGGCTCACGTCGATGATGGGCACCTCCATGGCCAAAATTCAGGGAATTGGGTGGGGAAAAAGGAGGAATTGGGGAAAAAGGGGGGAATTCATCGAGTGGTTCGTGGATCTTGTGACAGCTGGAAGCTCTGCCTTTGGAACGGCGAGTACTTTGTAAACTAAAGTACCAGGTAGGTGTCGTGAAGTAGTATCTCTAAAAGGTAGTGTAGTACAAATGTAGTACAAATGTACAAAAGGCCCAGATAACCACCATAACAGTCTCGTTACTGTTCCCCGATAAATATGGGTAGATTTGTTTTCAGTACCCATTCCGTTTCTCCGGTATGTATGAACGTTACATAGGTTCCTAAACACGTACGTGTCCAAACCTGTGTTTCCCGGAAACGCCACAAAAAAGGCTGAAATGGCGCATTTCTTCCGCTTCAGAGTCTC
>JAAMXY010002734.1:0-17490 GCA_019677205.1 Pinguiococcus pyrenoidosus
CGTTGATGACCACATTGTCACCTGCACCGCACAATCCCAGAGAGATGAGGCCTTCGGGGGGAGCATCCGCGTTGCTTCTCCGCCTGGCAGCCCACCGTAGCTCAGAAACTCCTTGGCCAGGGCCTTTCCAAGCCCCTTGGTGCTCCCCGTGATGACCACGGTGTATCCCCGCCTCGTGGTGTCCAGCTAGGCCACGTGAGCGTCCATGTTACGGGCGTCTGCCGGCGATTCGCCCCTCTGTGACTGGCGATTCCGCACCGGATGCAAGCTGCCGGCGCTTTTGAGCAGCCCATAGGACACGATGGCAGCCGTGGCGGACCCCAGCGCCCAGAGAACAGCGCTGCTGGAGCCATCGGAAGAATTCATGGCTGCCTCGGCCGGCGACGCAGTCGCCACCGCGCCACAGCAGCGGGGAAAAGATTGGGATTCTGGCGGTGGTTCTGATAACGCGATCAGATCTTGTTATGGTGAAACGGCTTTACGAGTGCCGGACAGAGACGGTCCAGAGAGTCGACGCCACAGGTTTTCTCCAGCGTAGATGCGTCGCTTGGGCCCCTTTGGTCTGGGAGAGCTGAGAGAGCGCCGGAAGAGATGAAGATGTACGGAGCGCAGGCCAAAGTGGTCCCTTGGTGTCTAATGACGGCGCTTCTCTCTCCAGCGTTCACACGTTCTCGGGCCTTCTGACCAATGTGGAGGTCTACGAGTTGATCCGCACGCGACAGGAGTCCATCAAGAAGCGGAATGAGGAGGGCGAGCAGGAGGAGAGTCGCATGGGCGCCAAGATAGACAATGTGCGCAGGAAGCAGGTGCTGGACAGACCCAGAAAGGCGGTCACTCGGAAGGCCCTTGCGTATTTCGAGACCACCGCGGCTCCGCATCACAGCAGCGCGGCCACCAAGGCCGCCTTGAAAGAACTGGCGTCCCTCCCGTACGAGCTCACGTCTCTGGAGAAGATGCAGCTGGTCAATCTTCATGCTCGATCCGAGGTGGATGTGCATGTCATGATGGCGGAGTGCGACACGCGATTGCCAGGTGCGGCTTGCGCAAGCCTGAAGGGTGGCTAGACGAAGCTGATGACTTTTCTTCTTTTCGCTTTTTGATCTGCTGTCGATGTTGGCGTTGCTGCTGGCGCCTGGTGTGCAGAAAATGGCGCGCAGGAGATTTGTGATTGCATAGAGAAGCACCTTGGCGCGCTGCCGGAACCTGAAGCGGACGAAGGAGAAGAGCCCAATGGTGCAGCAGAGGAGCAGATGGAGACGGTGGACGCAGCACAGGCAACTCCAGTCGGCGAGGAGATGGATACCGATGCAGGTGGCGCATGACCCTTCGCGCTCTTTCGCGCGCTCGCTCTCTGTGTCTCTTGGGAAAAGTAGACGTGTAAGATAAAGCAGAAACGTTCCACGAGAGACAACCGAGTTCATTGCTTTTGTGGCGCCGCGTCCTTCAGGCCGGTGTCTGCGCTCAGTACCAGATTTTCCTCCGATAGTTGTCCACCAGAATCAACTTGCCAGTCCCATTCTTCTCCTCCGACAGCGGAGTCATGTCAATGTTCACCGGGTCGGGGAAAGGCTCATCCTCCGCGGGCACGCCGTTGGGGTACACCAGCTCCTTTGGGGGCGTCGGGTTCCGCATGAAGAGGGTGCCGCCCGGCATGTACGCCGGCACGTAGCGATCCGGATGCTCGTACTGAAACAGCTCCTCTTCTCCGGCCTCCAGCAGCTTCTGCGCCTTCCGAGAAGTGGGTTCCAAACCCTTGTTCTTGTCGAACTTCTTCCGGAGGTCACTGGCCATGTCGCACCAGATCTCCCGGTCGATCACCCACGAAAACAGACACTTGAGACTCTGGCGGTACAAGCGCATGACGCGCTGTCGGTGCGGCACCGGGTTCTGCGCGATGGCGCTCTGCACAACAAAGAGCATGAAGTATGATCGACGGTGAGAGAGGCCAAGAAGGACGCGAAAAAGCAGAGTCTATGAGCGGCGCCATACCTCGACCACGCGCTTCAACGTCTTGTTGTAGTAGCGGAAGGCCATCTTGAACGAAAAACAGCGCCGCGGAGAGCTGCGCGGGCGTTCAAACGACGCGTCGGACTTGCGCATCTCTCCCAACTCAGCTCGTGGCCGAAGGATGCGTGGATAAGCATGTAAGAAACGTCTCCGGGTACTGAAAGCCAATCATCGATCTGTGTGCCACTGACTTTGGTACTTGGTTCTATGGAATTTCCGAAAATTAAAAATTTATTTAAAGTTAAAACACACATGTTTCGGGCGTTTTCTTGTTTCCATCCTTCCACCGCCGCCGCATCAGCTGAGAATCCGGAGGCCGATCTGCGAGTTTCCCGCGCTTTTTCCAAGGGAAGCGACGGCTCTCTGGGGGTCCAGGACCCCATCTGTCCCTCACGAAGCCATGGCCAGACCCGGCCACTTCGCTCCGCGCCCGGAGCGATTCACGGATGAGACTTGGAAAGAGCGCAAGCAGAGGGATAAGGTGGTCATTCGGCGCGCGGTGGACTACTGCGCCACACTATTGGAAGAGCAGACGCATCGCTGCTTCGCGCCCAATCCCATGCGCGCTGCGTACTCGGGCCAGAGTCAGTCGCTGGTGGTACAGCCGCACAACACCTATGTGCGCTACATGGAGAGTCCCAGCGCCGCGGCATTTAACGCCGGCGCCGCCGTCACCACGAATCCGGTGCAGCGCTCGGAGCTGCACAACTTCGAGAAGATGATGTCCAGACCGTGCAAGCCGGTGACGTGCAGCGTGTGGAGTCCGAATGGACGTCGGCTGCTCTGCGGCGGGAATGCGAGTGCGAGCGCCGGAGGCTCGTTTACGCTTTGGGACGGCGCGACTTTCCGCTTCGAGAACATGGTCACGGCGCACACGTGCGGGATCAAGAACGTGGTGTGGAGCCACCATGACAACCACTTCCTCAGCTGCGATGAGCAGGGCAACATCAAGTACTTCCTGGACACCTGCAGCGAGCTGCACTCGCTGCATGGCGACACGCAGGGCGCGGTGCTCGGCCTGGCGTTCTCTCCGAGCAACGCCAAGTTTGCGTCCTGCGGAGCGGATACGACGGTGAAAGTGTGGGATTATCACTCACACGTCGAGGAGCGCGTCCTCATCGGACACGGCGGGACGGTGCACTGCGTAGACTGGCACCCGACCAAGAGCTTGCTGGTCAGCGGCGAGCAGAACAACTTCATCAAGTTTTGGGACCCGAAGAGCTCCAGCAGCGCCCTCGCGACGCTCACGGGGCACAACAACCGGGTGAATCGGGTGCTCTTCAATAGAAACGGCTACTGGATGGCCAGCAGTGCACAGGATAACCTCGTCATGCTCTGGGACCTTCGGACCCTGAAATGCTTTGCCGAGCTGCGCGGGCACACGAACAGCGTCACCGCGCTGGCGTGGCACCCGGTGCATGAGCATGTCTTCTGCAGTGGGGACTACAGCGGCTCTCTGGTATTCTGGACCACCAACTCGACGGTCCCGCAAGCGGTCATGCCTCGCGTGCATACCGCGAGTATCAACACGTGCAGCTGGCACCCCGCGGGGCACTTGCTCGCAACCGGTGGCCATGATTCCACCATGAAGATCTGGTCGCGGCCGCGGCCGGGCCAGCCCTGTGGCAATGAAGACAACCGCCTGATGTTCTCGGCGAGATTGCAGGAGCTCGGGACCACCGCCACGCTGCGCACGGAGGACGAGGAAACGCCGAGCATTCCGAGCGTAGCCGGGCCGGAGCAGGAGAGAACGGGCCTTGGCGCCAATGAGGAGAAGGACGCCAGTGCCGAGAAGGAGGACTTTATGGTATCTGAGGATGCGGTGGGCGGGAATGCTCCGCTGGGGGATGCATTCGTCGGCCTAGAAGCTGGGCTGGGCAGCACGGTTGCCAAGGTCTGGAGTCGGCCCACACCAGTAGACGGTGTGACGGCCTCCGTGGTGACCTCTGCGCCGAACTCCGGCGGCGCGGCGCAGCCGGTGCGCGTCCCTCGGCCGGGTTACGTGTGTAACAAGTGCCACCGAACCGGGCACTTCATTCAAGACTGCCCGCTCAATAGCAAGCCACCCGATGGGTACGTCTGCAGAGTATGTGGCATCCCGGGGCACTACAAGCGAGACTGCCCCAAGCTGGCTGGGCAGCAGAAGCAGGGGTCGCAGCCGTCAAGGCCGAGGATGGGTGGAGGCCCCGGTGGGCCCTACAGGAGTCAAGGGCCGCAAAGTACGTATGGGCCGTCAGGCGGAGATGGACGCAGAAGGAATCGCTGGAACTAGTGCTTGGGACCGGAGCTGCTCGAGTGTTCGTCTTTCGCAGATACAAGCAATGGAAGCATTGTAAGAATGCAAGATCGCAAGACTGCAAGACAGCAAGCATGCAAGCATGCAAGAATGCGTGAAGATATGGAGCGCGCGACTCTAGCAAACGTGCACAGCAATTGAAAGCATGGAGGACTTATTTCCGAGGGGCCAAGCAATACGCCCGCCAGCTTTCCATGTCGATGGGATAGGACTCCTCGGTCGCTCCCTCATCCTCCTTCCATATCTTGATCGTTTTATCCTGCACCAAAGGAAACGACATCCCAGGAATCAGTCCTCATAGCAAACGATGCGACAGTCCCACGCCCGCCCCCCGCTTACCGCTTCACAGGTGACAAGGCGAGATCCCGACTTGTCGAACGCCGCGGCGAAGAAGCCGGCCTCGGCATCGAGCGAGCCGGGCTGCACGATGGTCTCCTGTCGCTGGAAGCAGTATCCTGAAGCATAGTCCCACAAGTACATGGTGCCGTTGTCGGCACAGCTCGCCAAGACGCCATCCTCATTCATCGCGAGCGCGTTGACCACCGCCCGATGCCCATGAAGATTCTTGATGAAGGTGCCATCCCTCGTCGCCCACTTCTTGACATTATCCGCAGCCCCGCTCGCGAAGGAGAACTCCGTGGGATGCCGCGCGAGCGCCCTGACGGCCTTCTTGTGATGGGTCAATGTGTATAAGGGCCTGCCCGCAATGATGTCCCAGGCTTTGATGGTCGAATCGTAGGAGCCGGTGACGATCTGCGGATCGACCGCATGCGTCAGGATCGATCCCACGGCTCCATCATGCCCGCCGAGGACATGAATCTCATGCTTCGTCCGAATGTCCCACATCCGACAAACGGCGTCTCTGCAGAGGGTGGACCGTCAGCGCGACGCCCAGAGATGCTTCACAACACTGCGCCGAGAAATGCCGCACCTGCCGCCGGTGCAAAGTATATCTAAGGTTGGGTGGAGCGCCAGGCTGTACACTCCGCTGAGGTGCCCGTGGTAGTGCCGAATGGTCTTGTTGTACTCCAGATCCCAGCACATGACCTGTCGCATCGTAAGTGGCATGCTGCGAGATGCCCGAAGAACTGCGCGGACAAGTCGTACCTTCTTGTCCTCCCCCGCGCTAAACATGTACGGGTTTCGCTCGGACACGGCCAATCCCCGGACTGCATTGATGTGTCCTATGGGCGATGGGTGAGATAGATGGTGGGAGGCTCCTTCGCGATGCCCTAACTTACCAGTGAGGGTGAGCCGCAGTCCTCCCTCCAGGCCCGCGGAGCACTTGGCGAGATCCCTACAAGCGTTGGCAAAGCATCCTTCTGTTACCGTCAACTCGGACATCGTCTTGGCACCACCCCATTTCCTCCGCTTTGTACATCGTCGCCGAGCTTGCGCAGCTGAGATGCGGTGGCTTACCAAATCTTGATGGTCCGATCCGAAGAGCCCGTCACGAACCACTCGTTGCTGGGATCGAAAGCGATCGAGCGCACCCATCCTGTACCACAGCAAAGCCGAAAAGCAAAGAGACAGAAGGCGTGAGTCCCTCGCAAAGACAGTCGACCAGCTTGCGTACGCACTGCTGATCACAGCAGACGTACCCAAATGCCCACTGATGACGGCGCTGAGCCGCCAGGGAGCATGCCACTTGGGAATGGGCACTTTCGCCTCGCGGCGTTTTCGCGCCACCGCCAGCACCGCCAGGCTGGCACTTCCAGCAGCCGGCGCCTCGGGCTTCGCAGCGCTCTTCGCCGGCGCGCTGAACACAGCAAGCTGGTCGCCGCGTGGCCCTTGCGCAGACTCCGCCGCGGGCGCTTTGGCGTCCGGAGGCGCCGCGGCCGCTTTCAAGCGCTCCTCCAGAAGCTTTCGCCGCTTCACAGAGGGCAACCTAGCATCTAGACCTACGCAGCGATGAGGCACAGACGTTGAGAGGGGACTACAGCGTTCACCACGGTGTGCCAAACGCACCAAAGCTGCTGTGCAAAAGATCCGAGCTTAAGCCGCTTTGGAAAACCGCGCGCGTGCGCAACTTGCTGCGCAACACGAGCTCGTCCACGTCCATCTGGGAGCTCCGAGGCTTAGGGCGCCGCGCCACGCACTTTCCGCAGTGAGTCCCCGGGCCGAAACGGCGCTCGCACGCGCGAAATGAGTGGCGGACAGCGCGTGTCCCCTCTGTCACAGCGCGGCTTGAAGCTCGTTTTTGGCGCCAAAGCGCAGTTTGAATCAGCATGCGCCTGGGCGCCGAGGACGCGTTCGCGTGGCCGCTGCGCGGCCTGGACACGGAGGAGCTGGACTTGGATGAGGAGCTGCTGGCGGACCTGAGCTCCGTGAAGGCCTTGCTAGGCGACTGGCGTTCGCTGGCTTCTTTCCGGCGTTTAAACCGCGAATTGGACGAGAAATACGGCGTTTTCCGCTTCATCATCTTGCACCCGGCCTGCCAGTGGCTGTTGAAGACCTTTGGGGAGCAGTATGAGGCGTGGCGGCATCTGGAGTTGGTGGGCGGGCCCATCACGGGGCTCACGACCATCGCCGTCGTGATGTTTACGCTGTGGCGAGCGAAGATCCCCACGTCTTACGTCCTTCTGGCGCTGCTTTTCCTCTTCCAAGTGCACCCGCTGCTGGTGGTGAGCATCATGGGCGCTTGGGCGGTGTGGCGGGACGCCCGGAGGAAGCCACTGGGCCTGCTGGCCAAGCGGCCGCTTCCCGTCAAGGCGCAGACGCCGCGCGTGCTGGAGCCAAGCGGCGACTTCGACCGCTTCCTCACGGCCGCGGTGGCCGCGGACTTGCAGGCGCAGACCTGGGACCACATCGTGATGGGGAGCAACCTGGCGGCGCTCCACACCGCCGTGGTCCTGGCGAAGCTCGGCCGCAAGGTGCTGGTGGTGGAGCCCGGGGCCACGCTGGCTCCGGATCTGCGCCGCCGCAACGAGAGCACGGGAGAGGAGTTGGACATGCGAGTCCTGACCCTGGGCAACGTGGACTGGTACAACAACCTGCTCAAGCCGTGCGTCCCCGACATCAAGTGGAGGCGCGTGGGCAACAAGTCCGACGGGTACACGCACACCATCCTGTACGCCGAAGCCGGCGGAGACTGCCTCTTGCTCCGGCCGGGACGGCAACGCCTCATCGATGCGGTCACCGTGCTCCATCCGACGCAGCGGAAGGCGATCGAGAGTCTCATCCTGAATGTGGAGCAGACCCGCGCGAGTGCCTACACCTACTTCCTCGTGCGATCCCAGCCCACCTGGGCGCGGGACTGGAATTTCTTGGATCGCGGCATGTCGGACGCCTTTGACACGCTGGCCGCGAACAACGTCGCGGACGCGCTCGCTCGCGTGCTGAAGCCGGCGGGAGACGAGCAAGGCGCGGATGGCAGCGAGGCCGCCCCGGACAGCCACGCGAAGGCCACCCTGGGCTCCCTTTTCCACTTGGAGGGCCTGCCGGCCAAGGACATCAGCGTCGCGGCGTACGTGATGAACGTGTCGCGATCCCTCTGGGGACTCCACACAATCGTGGATGACGAGGCGGGCAGCGGGCCGGCGTGCAACCTGGCTCGGAAGCTCGTGCAGGCCCTCCGGGATCTCGGGGGCGAGGCCATCACCCTGAGTCAGCCGGAGAAGCCCGCGACAAGGGCCTGGGACTTCCTCACGCTGTCCAGCGAGCAGAGGCACAAGATCGTCGGGCTGAGTGGCACCATGGAAGGTGGCCGGAAGTTCAGCCTCAAGTGCTCGCGAGAGGTCATCTCAGCGCTGGGCTTGGCGGAGAGCCTCCGGCGAGTGCCCAAGGAGGTTGACGTCCCGAGCTTCTGCTCGCGCTTTGGGCTGTTGCGGGAGCAGCGGCCGCGCGCGCGCGTCGTTTTCAAACTGCGGCCGCGAGCCGCGAGAGTGGATTTGCCACGGTGTGCCGTGGTCAACGCGAACTACACGGAAGCCGCGGGTGCCGCTCGGGGATCGGAGGGGTGCTGGAAATTGGAGTTCCCGGCGACGAAGACGCCGACTGCGGTGGTGGAGCTGGAGCTTCACAAGAACATGGTGGAGCCCGTCATTCAGGAGGGGATCCCGACGATCCTCCAGCCGGCGCTCAATGGGCCCCACCGCGCGACGCTCGTGAAGCGGGCGACCAAGATCCTCCTCGACAGCTGCGGCGACATCGTAGACAGAGACGCCATCGAGGAAGCAACGGTGTTCACGCTGGACGGCTACTCCGCCCTGTCACACGACGTGCTGCGGTACACCACCAAGGTTCTCCGGCCCGACCCCTTCGAAGCCGTCAAAGATGGTGACAAGGAAGAGCGGAAAGAGCCCGCCACCAAGGTGTCCATCTCCGGGCTGCTTCTCACGGGATCGGAGCTTGCGATCAGCTGCGTTGAGGGGGAAATCTTCGGAAGCTATCTGTGCCTGCAGCGCGTCTGCAACTATGGCCCACTAGAGACATTCGTGCAAGGCCGCAATCTATTCAGCGACCTGAGTCGCTGGCCTGACAAGTAGCTTCATTCCGGTTGCTTTCCACGCGGTGGCCTCCGTCCCTGGAAGTGCACAGGGAGCGGCATCGTGCCATGCACACAACGCTCTGACGACTACGCCTCCAGCCCAACCATTCGTCTTATCGAAGGGTCCACGTGAGAGATTGCTTCGCGCAGCGCATCCACGCCAATTCTTGCCGCCGTTTCGTCAAGCTTGGACCTCAGGAACGCGACGATGTCCAGGCCTGCGATCCGATCCGTGCTGATTCCCGCTAGAAGCCTTTGCAGGCCCGGGCTTAGCGCCGCTACCGCCTGGTCCTGAGGTGGGCCACCACTTCCTCGTACGGGGCTTCTATTCAATCGGCTGGCCAGCTGCCTCTCTTCGTCAATGATCGCCCTTGTCGAGCCTCCCAGCGTCTCGTTGTCGCCCGCCTCGTCGCACTCAGCCATCAGAGCCTCCACGTCATCAAGGTAGGCGGACCAAAAGTTGGCGGCGATCGCGCTTTGCCTCTGATTTGCCGCGCTCGTGTCGTCGTTTGACCAATTTGACAAATGCTGCAAATCCTCCGCAACCTCCCCGACGACGCCAAAGATCTTCTCGAGAGCAGCTGATGAGAGGACTGCTGGGCACGTGGACGCCAGCGGCAAGAGGCTCGCGAGCGCCAGTCCGCAGGTCTTCCTGCGCCACACGCCCGTCGCATAGTCGTTCAAGCCCTTGTAGAGCCGCCCAGACCACAGATCGACGAGGCTCTTCAGAATCATGCTGGCATCGATCTGCTCATTGGGATGGATGATGCTGAACACGTTGCCCGCGCTGACCACCTTGGCTCCGCAGGATCCCTTCAAGTCCTCAGGCACGGCTTCCCCGGAGGCGACCCAGGCCTCGAACCAAGCCGGAGCGAGCACGAAGACGCGAGCCAGGAACTCGGTCGCGCGACTTCCGACTCGGCGGCTCTCCGCCATGGGCCAGCCCGCCCGTTTGCGCTCCGTATCGCTCCACTGGAGATGCTCCTCGCAGAAGCTGCAGTAAATCGCCATGCCGAAGACCCGGCTGATGAGCCGGGCATCTCGCTGCCCCGCGCTCTGCAGATCCTCCTCGCTGCTCCCGTGCTGTAGGTGCTCTACGACCACCTCGGGAGTCCCGGAGCACCGCAGCATCATCGACATCGACTCCAGGAGCATGAGGCTGCCGCGTGGCTTCACCTCGCCCAGGAATCGCGAAATCAGCTGCGCATAGCCAGGCTCGGTTCCACCAGCGAAGGCCATCCACGGATCTCGCCCGAGCAGAGCGTAGCTCTCCAGAAGCTTGCACGTGAAAGGAAGCATCTCGGATACGCCGCTGGTGTCAACAATTGCTGGGAGCCGTGCGAATCTGTCCCGAAACCATTCGCCGTGCCCGGATCCTCCGAGGCCGATTTGCAGGCCATCCGGAGCCGCACGAAGGGCGGCGATCCACAGCGCGCACGCCTCGACGGTGAGGAAGCTGAATTGCGCCATGGTGCAGGTGTCAATCAGCGGCAGAACCACGTTGCTCAGACCTTCGCCGAGGTTCTGCAGGGCCTCCGAGCCCGTGGCGGACATGGATGCGAGCTGCGCCGTGGCTCCAAGCGCAAGCGCGACGACATCCTCGAGCAGCGGACTGTTCTTCTGCTGCTCGGCGACATTCCAGACCTGAGGCAGGATCCGCAGTGTCCCCAACAAGGCTGCCGCATCGACGGGCGCATGGACGGCGCGGAGCTGGTCGAGCAGGCTTCCGGCAAAGTCTAAGCACTCGCGGCAGGACTCGTACTCTACGAGCATGCCCGTGGTGCAAGCGGTTGTCAGGGCCTGCAGCAGGGCAGGAGTGACCTCCGCGATGGCCCCAATGTCCAGATCCCATCCGCCGACGATCGCGGCAAAGGCGTCCACGGCCGCCAAGAAGATGCAGGACTCTTGGCAGGAGAGCGCCTCCTGCAGAACCATGACGAAGAGCGGGAAGACCTCCCTGTGGTACTTCTTCTGCACCTTGTGCGCCCAGCAGCTCACCACCCAAACACATCGACGAACCAGCAGCCTGGCCGGACCGAGAATGGATGCCCTGCTCTCCACTCCGACCCGGCCTAGCAAGGCGTTCACCAGCGGTAGCAAGGCGCTGTGGAACAGAGAGTCGAAATCCAGATAGGCATGCTCCTCCTCCGTCGCCAGCGTGCCGCCGTCGGGGGAGCGCGACAGGACGAAGACGCCGATGCCACATCCGTAGAACGCACCATCGGTGTGAAGCATCGCCTCGGACGGCTCCAACGAATCTGTCGCAAGCGTCGAGGGTAGACTGAGCGTGGCTTCGCGGACGTACTTGCCGATATGCGGCGCGAGCAGATGTCCTCGGTACTCGAGCAGCGCGATGAACATCTTGTCGGCGGCGGAGCGGACGTCTTGACTCTCTACGAGGCTCTTCCTGTACGCATCCTCAGGCGAGGACGCCCACTCTTCCATGGTGTCCGGCGTGGCGATGAAGAACCTGCGAAGGCACACGTCGCAAAGCTGAAGGATCAAGTCGTCGGAGAAGACCTGGTGCAGGAGGGCTCCGGCCTCCATTTCGAGGCCATCTGGGGGAGAGCTCTCTTGAGGCTTGTACTGAGGACACGTGAGCGCTCTCCCAAGCAGATTCAGCGACGACTGCAGCAGATAAGCGGCGTCGACTTCCGAAGGCGGGAGCTGCTGGACGATCTAGGGAAGGCGGGGGGTAAAGTGAGACCGAGGGAGAAAGGTTGAGCGACGTTGCAAAGCTCGGGGTAAGACGCGGACGTTGCCGCCGCCGACCGGCTGCTCACCTTCATGGAGCTTTCTAGGAATGGACGTAGGAAAGGATAGAAGGCTTCCGGCTCGTTCAAGATGAAGATGGTGGGAAGCAGCGCCATGCGCTTGAGCAGCTTGGCGTACGGGACGAAGTCGTCCGTGGCATCCAGGCCCCAGGCGTGTCGCGCCTCTTGCACGGACGCGTACAGGTCCGCGAGCCGTTCGTGAACCGCGAGCATCACCGCCTTGATGTGGCTCTCGGCGTGCGAGACGCCTTTGAACCCATAGTGGATGCACACCTCCACCATCTTGAGATAGGTCTTGGCAAGGCGGGGAGCGAGCTGGGACTCGGCGTCCGCCGGCCTTTGCACTGCGAGCGCGCGGCTGAGGCACTGCACGAAGCTCTCCACTGCCGCTGGAAAGATCGCGTTGCACGCCGCCAGAAGCGCTGCGGGCGAGAACTTTCGGGGGGCGAGCTCTTTGAGGATGCGGTAGACCGCCCGGGCTCGCGAGTAGGCCAGACTGGTGATCCCCGGCTGCGGATGCAGTGCTGCCAGCAGATCCGGCCAGGCGCGAGGCCAGTCCGTCTTCGCCATGAGGCCCAGTGCAGCTTCCAGAATCTTCGCCAAAGGCCCGTCCACCGCGCCGAGGCCCAGGTGCAGTCCGCCCTGCGTCGCCTTGGCTAGGATCCACTGCCGGATCGGCACCCTCTCCTCCTCGCTTGGCCCCCTCCTGGGAATGTGCCAGCTATCTGAAACCTATCGTGGCGAGAATGCGGCCTTCAGATACCAAAAGAGGAGGGCGATTGTTTTTGGGACAGAGAACCGCCGCCATGACCGTCCTCCAAGTACCTTTAGGCGCAGCTGCGTGGCGGCGATGAGCGCCACGGAGGGTTGGTTGGTGGCCGCAGCGGCGTCAAGTACACCACAGAGGCAGATGAGGTAGCCAGGCAGTAGAAAGGCCTGCGCGAGCGTCTTCTCCGCCTCCTTGGCCAAGTCTGAAGCGGTCACAGCCGGACAGACGTGTGAAGATCCAGCGGCGCGCAGCTCGTTTTGTCTCGTGTACGCACCAACTTCCTGGCGAGAGCCTCGCCTCAGCGTCGCTTTCATCGCTTCGATAAAGAACGAAATCCGCTCAGGACTGGCCTCTAGGATCTGCGGCTCCATTGTGGCGTAAGTTGCGCGTTTAACGCCGCACAAATGCCAAGTTAAGTTTTCCCCCCCTTTTTGGCTTTTTTAATCCCCCTTTTCCCTTTTTTCGCTGCCTTTGTGCTTGGGCCCGCTAGTCCGTTTGTGACAGCTTGTCTTGTTTCTAGCATCCACCGAAGCCAGCGAAGCCAGCTTCCCCGAACTCCGCTCCATCTGTCACGCTGCGGTGTTCCGGCGAATTCGTGGAAGACCGGCAGCGTTTCATTGACCTCTGCGTCCAAGTCGTCGAAGTCGTGGAAGCTTGCGGGAAGTTGCAGGAAGACTTGCACCAACCACGGGATCCGCGGGTACTGCCCAAAGTACGGCCGACGACCTGGGAGATCCGTTTCGTTCTTCTGCCACTATGCCATTATTCCAAAGCTAAATTTGGATGCATTGTCCCATTCAAAATATTCTTCGATCTGGCTGACGCAATACCACATCCGCGATTGGGTGCTTGACGTTCGCCGCCCGGTATAACGCCTTTCATACGTTGAAATAGTTGCTCCCTGTCTCCGCGTAAGCCGCGAATTGCCGCATAGGACGGAGCACGAAAACTGGAGGCGCCAGCTTCTGGACCACTTGGCGCGCACTCGACCGCGGCTTCAAACGTCGCGCCTGTCCCTCACCCTGCGGGCGCCCCTCGCGAAGAGCTCTCCCTTGCGTTTGCGGTCGACCTGCTCGATCGTTGCGAGCGGCGATCAGCTGCGCTCGCCGCAGCGGAAGCGCGCGAGGAGCGGGAGAAGTTGGTTCGTTCGCGTGAAAGCGACTGCTTCGCAGAGCGGTAAGTTGCGGCACTGGCCAGCGTTCGGCGCTTCTCGGTCGGCTTGGGTGGCCCGTGGCAGGGGCGCACCGACCAGAACGTGAGCGGAGACTCGGGCGGGAAACCGTTTGCCACGCGGAATCGACGGAGGACAGCGCAGTTGGACCATTCAAGTTCACGGCAGAAAAGGCACCCGCCAAGACTCCTCCCCGGTGTGTTGTCGCCGCGCGCAGCAGAGCATCGGAGCGATTGGCGGTGTAGATGAGGGAGGAGGGTGTGGGAATGTCGGGTGGCTGCTGTGGGAGACCGGTTGCTGACGAATGCCCCGTTTTCTGCGTCGCCCCTAGAGAATCGGCGCGGAAGAGGCCCCTGATCCGATCCCAGCCTGGAGGCGACTCCTGCCGGGGTGGTGCAATCGACGGGGTGCTGCGTCGAGGTCATGGAACCAAGGCCAAAGCGCTGCCGCCTGAATTACTTGTCCAACGCCGCGATGGACGATGGACTTCGCAGTGAAGAAGATGGCACGTCCGCTTCAAGCATGGACGTCGAAGAGACGCGCTCGCTCTTGTCGAGCACCAGCAGGGAAGCGCTGCCGAGCCCCCCGAGCATCGAAGAGTTCTTCCGTGACCCACGACGCTACGATGCGTCGGCCGACCTGCTCTGGCGCATTGGGAACCCGCTCTTGACGCCGCAGCAGCAGGCGGCCTGCCAGAGTGCGGCCAACAACGCCGTGGCGATCGTCGGAAGCAACTTCCCAAGCGCCTTTGCCGCCGCCATGGCAGCGTCCGAGGCCGAGCTTCTGGAAGCAAACAACGACATGGAGCACGGCAGGCCGAGGAGCTCCACTGGCCGCGTGATCCACAACCCGGCCTCCAACCCCGTGGCGGTGCCGGCGCCTCGTCCCGATGCGCAGCGCGGGAGCCAGCGGACCGCGGCCTTCCCAGGCCATCCGGCCACCGAAGCGCCCACAGTGCATGGTGGAATGCGTGGCGGAGAGTTTGAGAACCAGCAACCCGGGGCGGCGACGGCGGCGGCGGCAGCGGCGGCAGCGGCGGCCGCGGCGCAGCCTGGGCTGCTCCCGCCGCTGCAGTCGAATGCGCTGATGATTGCGCTCGAGGGGAAGGTGACCTCTTTGTTTGACGAGCATGGCGCGGACGGCGCCAGGCCCTTTGAGGTTGAGGAAGCCGTGGACGCGCTGTGTGACGTCATTCCGAGGCTTCCGGACGAGTACCTCGTCAACCTGTGGAGCCTCCAGGACGAGTCCCAGAACAACGCGCTGATGCTCGCTCTGAAGAAAGGATTCGACGAGGCCGCGACGAGGCTGTGCCAGATCTTGCCTCCGGAGCATCTGAACAAGCAGAACCAGAAGGGCGCCACGGCGCTGTGCCTTGCCGCCCAGAAGGGAAGGCTCGACATCGCCGAGAAGCTGATTGCCTGGCGCGCGGACCCAAACATCCTCTACGACAACGGCTCCACGGCCTTGATCCAGGCGTCTCACTTCGGCCGGGAGGAGATCGTGCTCCTGTTGATCCGGTCCAATGCCGCCGTGGACCTGGCGAACAAGAAGGGCACGACGGCGCTCATGCGCGCTGCCCAGGAGGGGCACCTGCGGGTCGTGAAGCTCCTGATCGAAGCGGGCGCCTCCGTGAACAAGCAGAACGAGGAGCGGATGACGCCGCTGATGCTCGGCTCGCAGCGGGGCCACGCCCACATCGCCAAGGCGCTGGTCAACTACGGCGCGAACCTGGAGATGCAGACGGTGCAGGGCTCGACCGCGCTCATGCTGGCCTGCAAGAGAGCTCACGTCCAGGTGGTGCGCGTTCTTCTTGCGGCTGGGGCGGAGATTGACACGACAGACAACCGGGGGCGCACGGCGAGGGAGACGGCAGCTCGCAGGGGCCTCACCTCGCGCGAGAGCGATCAGCGATCGGCTCTGCGGGAGATTGTGGAGATGCTCAAGCCTACCAAGCAGAGGCGGTTGATGCAAGGGGTGCTGTGGGAGAAGCGCTCCCTCCTGCTGGTCAAGTACTATCAGCTGTATGAAATGGGCAGGGCCGACTGCGCGATTCCCAAGGCCTGCCGTGTGAGAAGCTATAGCGTCCTGAAGCGAGCGATGACCTTGCCCTTCAGCATCTTCAGAAAAGTAGTCGAGTATTCAGTCCTCCCGCCGCTCTGGGACGTCCAGTTTTCCCGCCTGGAGAGGCGCCACGAGAAGACTCCCAGGGAAGCGGCGCTAGGCCTCTTCCAGCTCTTGAACGAGCTCTTCGCGGATCTCATGGAGCCGGACCACGAGGTCGCGATCGGAAAGGAGGACTCGGGAGGCGCCGGGCCGAGTCCCGAGGACGCGGCGGGCAAGCCGCACGGGGCAGCTGCCGGTCGCGGGAAGAGGGCACGAGCCAAGCGGGCGAGCACGCAGGACGACGCCTCGCCGCAGGCGCACCAGGCTGAAGACTCGGAGGACGAAGAGAGCGACGACAGCGGGGGCCAAAGCGGTTCGCTGGCCATCCAGCTGCGCCGGGCGAAGTTCTACCATAACCTCAAACGCCTCGTGGACACCAACTCGACCGAGGCCCTGGCTGTATATAGTGAGAAGCTCAAGTACGAGGCGGAATGCGTGACTACCGCGGTTCCGCCCCTTGTCCTAGAGTCGCTGGAGAAGTGGGTGCAGCTGGAACGAACGCTGCAGCTGTTCCCGAAGGCCCTGACCTTCACCGCGGAGGGCGCCGCGCAGATCCTGAACTTCACGCGCTGGGTGATGCTTTGGCGCCGCGACGTCAAGAATGAGGAGGTCTGGCGCAACCGGCGATCGGATATCGATTCCTTCATCCGGCTCCGCGGCGGTCCCGACGGCGAAGATATTCCAACGGCGGCGGCAGGCAGCGAGGTGGGCAGCCGGCTCATGCTGCCTCGTCCCTCCGGGGTGGCCGCGCGGGGCCAAGACGAGGCCACTCTGCTTCGGCATCAGAACAGTCTGCAGCTCAACCTAGAGACCCTGTGGCGGCAAGTGCGCCGAGGTCGAGCGACGCCGCGGCGCGATGTGGACCTGCGCAGTGTGCTGCGCGAGGCCGGCGATGTGGATCTGGTGCCTCGCGATGTGAACGCGGCGGCGGGGCAGGAGCGAGCGGATCATGCCTCGGGCGGCCAACGGCACGGCCAGCGCCAGCATCGCTTGGGCCGCGGGCACGGGCGAAGGTCAACCCCCACGTTGGACGAGATGCTGCAGCGGCAGGCGACTGTGCCGCTCGGCGAAGCTCCGGCGATGTGGGCGCCGGAGCGGCGGCCTCAGAACCCGTTTCCGGATGTGCAGCAGAGGCGGGGCGCGCGGGCGGCGGCGGGACTGCACGATCTCACCGTTAGGGTTCGGGCAAGCCTCGGGCAGCTGCACGAGGACCTCGGAAGGCCGGTGGAGATGGACTGGAGCAGAATCGAACTCCCAGCTCCAACCGAGGCCCTGGGTCTTCCTTCCGCACCGTTTGCTGCTGAAACTACGGTGCGACGGTCCGATGCTCCGCAAGATGCCCCGCAAGATGCCCCGCAAGATGCCCCGCGAGATGCTCGGGATGTTCGAGAAGTACGAAGCGCGCGAGACGCAGGCCACATGGCAAGGAGTAGTAGTATACGTTCTCAGTCAGACAGCGAAGGAGCACGCCGCATGGGAGATGGCGACGGAGATGTAAGGAATTCATAGCTGGCGCGTTTGGCCAGAGATGCTGCGGTTTCTCAGGCAAAGTAGGACACGTTCAGCTCAGCGAAGCGCAGATCTTGCATGATGGCGAGAAAGGGGAGTTCCTAGTGCTGTGGGAGGTCTTCGATGGGTCTTCTTCTCTTCCTCACCTCACCTCATCTCACCACATAACGTGACATTTTCGTCAGATGTCGTCACAGCATCTTTCTTCCTAGTTTGATTCCACACGACCTTGAGCTACGGTGCGGAAAAAGGTGTGATGGTCACCGAGCACTGCAGTGATCCTTCGCATGACGCCTTCGTGAGGCTTCGTCT
>JAAMXY010002739.1:0-25088 GCA_019677205.1 Pinguiococcus pyrenoidosus
ACGCCAAAAGCAAAACCGGTGAGGAAACAATTGTAGATTTAGCGTGGGAGACCAATCATAATACTCCATCCAGCGCTCCATAATTGGTTTGTAAGATCGGTGACGAAACAACTCCAATGAATCACAGCTTCGCAGCGGCGACGACGTGCAGGGCAGCTTGTCTGGTAGGCCTGTGCTGCTGCGCGCGTGGCCACTGAGGACAGCACGAGCGAAAGCCTGGAAAGAGGTGCGCGGCGCAGGCTGGGCAGCATCAGCTTTGACACGCGAATGCTATCCTTAAGAGTGTGTCGAATTCGGCGCTTCGGCGGGAGCCGAAGCCGCCCCTTGTCCAGTGACCCTCTGCGGCCGAATCTACAAGCTACAGACATCGTGGCCATGAAGAGACGCAAGAGGCTGTACATGGCTCCCTGGAAGTTCGGCTATCGAACCGCGCTTTTAGCGCATCCGAAGCACTGGGATCTGGGAACCTGGCTCGTCAATCTCGCCAGCACCATCCAACTCATCGGCTTCACGATGTCAGACATCGTTCTGCTGCGGACGCTGAGTATCTGTAGCTCTACGCTATGGATTATCTTCTACATTCGTCAGCTTCGAATTCTGGGAAAGGCGATGAGAGTTCCGCTCGCTTGGGTCACGACGTTCTTTTTCGTGCACTCGACGATGCTTGCGGTTCATCTCATTCGCAACAGCGACACGGGCATGCGTTTCACGAGGGAAGAGATGGATCTCTTTGAGGAGCACTTCTTGCCCACTGGCATGAAACCACGGCATTTCCGCAAGCTCCTGAATGTTGCCATCTGGGTTGACTATCCGAAGGGAGCGGACATCGTGCACGAGAGGGACCCACTCTCGTGCCTAGCCATCATCGTCAAGGGGAGAGTCGTGGGGTACAAGAACGGGGTCCGCCTTCAGGCAATCAGCAGCTTTCCGGGAGCGAAGGATCTCCGCCCTGCGGGAGACGCTGGGGCTTGGATAGGTGAGTTGCGAAGGAGTCCTTGAACCGGGAAGCTTCAACTAACACGGCAGTGGAAGGGGACATCGGGTGGTTGGAAGACTTCAGCAAGAGGACGCGGATGAGGAAGAATTCGACGGCAACCGATCGTCAGCTGGAGGAAGGGCAAAGGATCGCACAGCGAATGCGGCAAGAGGTTGAGATCCAGTCATCACAGTTGGAGGCGATGGTCCGAGGAGAGAATGAGCTGGAGGCTGCGCCAAGCTCGGCGGTAGCCCAAGGGTGAGCTCATTGCCCACCGGATTGCCCTTGAAAGCTTGAAACCTCATGCCGTATCCCCTCCAGGGCGCCGAAACCAGCTGAGCAGGCTCTGGCGCGCAAGAGAGCTGCCGAAGGGAATGGCAAAGTGTTGGACAAAGCGATCGTAGGGCGCGCAGACGCGACTTCCATACTTCGCCCGTATCGGAACTGGCCTAACCCGACGCTGGAACCTCCCGTCCAAATCTGTCGAGGAACTCCGAAGGCGCTCTACACCTACCGGGCCAAGACGAGCTCGAGAGCTTTGGTGTTCCACCACTCCAAGCTGGAGGCGCTTCTCCAGTCCGATCCCGAATTAAAGACTGCATTCTTGGCGTCGGCAACTGCAGCAGTGGTTGGGAAGATCGTCAATTTAAGCGACCAAACGGCCCTGCAGCACTACAGGGAGAACCTTCGCGCAGTGCTTTTCAATGGCAAACTCCTACCTGAGGAGAAGAAATTCCTTCGCGAATTCCGTAGGTGGGGATGCTTGCTCAAAGGGATTTGTCTATTGCGTCAGAACTTACGTCTTCGATGGTCGTGAAGGAAACACGCGGTGACGTACGAGGAGCACATCAAGATGCTGAACACTCTTGGGTGGTCTGAAGATGAGTTCAACGACGGCGCGCAAGCCAGAACGCTGAGGTATGGCGCATCTTTGCAGCTTGCACAGGTGCACGCAAAGTCTGTGCTGACATGGACGGATAATGGGTTGTTCAGGGGAGTAGAGAAGAAGACGTACGAGAGAATCCAGAGGCGAAAATCGACCTTGCTACGCCACGACACGGAGCTCCAGGAGTTGGCGGAGGTGCGGACAGAACGGGAGCGATATCAGTTGCATGAGGTTGCCGCGGTCTCTCACCCAATGGACCTTTGCTCTGGACTGCAGGACCATGATGCTGTGGACGATGGATCGCAGTGATGGAAGGCGCAGAGGCACAGTTGACAGCGGGATTTTTGGAGACAGCCAGACCTCATCGCAGATGGGCTGCTACGTCTGGCAAGAGGACAGAGAGAAGGAATTCTATCGCTGTGGGTCTGGCGCACAAGTCAGACTCCGATTGTTGAGAGGATGGATGAAAGGCGACCGCCCCTGTGGCTGCTAAGTCGTGCACCCGATGAGATGGTTGATCGAAAGCGGGTCAAGAACCCTGCTCGGGGCAGCTGGCTTTCTTGTCATTCAACCACAGGATTGCAGTACTGTTGGGCGATCGAATGCTTGCGCCACCTGGGTCTTGTTGATCTTGGCCTTCGGACTTGTTGGCGACTCCAAAGGCTTAGGGGATGCCGCCGACGCATCTCGCTCGAGGACGTCGTGATCACCAGCACCGACGCCGTGAGGCGGATCGCGTTCCGTAGAAGTGTGTTGCGGCTCAGCAGCTGCCCATTGAGACTCTTGAACGCTGGCATTGGAGGAGTTCATATGCTCCTGGCGAATAGCTTCCAAGGCTCCATCCCCGTTGAAGCCTTTTGCGACATCTGTCTTGCCCAGTTCTGGCGGGGGCTTTCCCCCGCCTTCTTCCTTCTCTCGTTGCTCCTGAACTCTGAGACTGAAATGCTCCGCTATGCCCATGCCACCCTCCGCATAGTTCTGACCTCGGAGCGTGGGCGGGCCGCGGATCCCATGCCGCCGAGACGACGACTGCTCGCTGATGTCCGAGTCCGAGCTATAGGAGTAGTTTACGCTGGATCGCGAGCGAGTATCCTCTGGCCTGAGAGCTCCTGAGTTTTGGACTTCAGTCTCCGACAGAGGAGAAACCCACCCTCCCATGCTCTCCGCTGCAGCAACGTATTGAAGGGTATCGATGATGCTAGGCGGTAGACGAACTGCCTCGTGGCCATTCTCCGTTGCTGACGAAGCTGGTGGGGTTGTGCCGTCCTCGCAAGCGAAGTCTAGGTGGAGCTGTGGTGCCTTAGGCTCGCTGCGATCATCAGCCCGAGCGGTATCCTGCAACGAACCGCACAGCTTGAGATGTACTTGATCGGAGGCCATGGCGACACTCTTCGTCTTCAAGCACGCCCTCTCGACTGTGCTGGAGCTTTCACGTGGTTCTCGCACGGCTTCTAAATCGTGAAGAAGAAGCCTTGGGCGTCCAGTCTGCGCTGCGGCGCAAAATGGGCGTCAACGGCGAGCCGGTGTGACAGAGCCTGGAGAACATTCCCCGGAGCAAATGCCACGCCCGCCTGTATGGCACCCCGGCAACAGCACGCCCGCCTGTATGCGTTGGGGGAACAACTTCGTTGCCTGGATTCTGGATTGCAGTTCAGACTCGCTATCCGGCTATAAAACAGGAAAGATATCCTCGAGAATCTCCAAGAGAGCATTCAACTTGTGCGGCCCGAACTTTGGCGCCACCAGGCTGCACAAGGGCTGGCGTGGCATGCCTGGCCTCGTGGTCTTCGGCCGGCGCTGGCGCCTGGCGTCTGACGACTTTGTGCTACCAGCGCTGGCGCAGGTGGTCCTCAGGACTGCCTGGTTTGCACTTCTGGTGGCCTACTCGGCGTACGCATTTCCTCACTTGGACGACTGCAGGTACTCTTGGGCGTCTCCTGCCACTTATGGCGCAGGGAGTCTAATGGCTTGTCAGGGATGGCGGCGGGGTGATCTTTTTGGTGCTTGTCCTGCTGGTCGCAGACATCGCGCACATCGCTTTGGAGCTGCGACTCTTCGTCGTGAGCGGCAGAGGCAGTGTCCTCGACACCAAGAGCCGCGAGGTGCGTTGCAGAGCTTGTATGGACCGTTCGGCAAGGCGAGTGATGCGTGCGTTCTCCAGGAAGTCCCCCAGTTGCTCTACGCACTGGTCGCTCTGGGGATCATCGAAACGCTGACGGCGACCGCCGCCGCCATCGTGGTTTTCGGAGTTGACGTGTGCTCCGAAGAACTCTCAGAAGCGCCTGCGGGTCGCACCTTGCTGGCGGTGGTCGTTGCGACGGAGCTAGCGTTCGAAGTGAGCGTTTTAGTCGTTGCCATCCTCTTCTTTGACCAGAAGGGCACGAAGTACATCGCGGCCAACTCGCGTGAGATTCTCTCGGGCCACACGCGCGCGCCCTCGAGCCTGGGCTTGCCGCTCTTCAGGAGGGACTCGAGAGATGAAAAAGTACGTTGGGAAAGGAGCACTAGGACGACAAAGGCTGACCTCTCGCTCGGCCGCAGTCCGCGTGGGAGACGCGCTTCCGATGCTTCATCACCTGCAGCAAGCTCCTAACCTGCGGTTGCATCAGCGGAAACCATGGTCGCCTTCGCAGGAAGAGTGTCGCCATGGCGGAGACGGACAGACCTGGGCTAGAGGTCGTGGCAGGCCTGATTCACCAGGTACGGCCAGACCCGTAGCCCTGCTCGTTCTCAAGTGGCGCTCAACACATGCGTGGCTGTCCTCCAGCTGCTCGGATCACTGGACTTAGTTCTGAGTGACATGGTCGCCGGGGTTATCTTGCTGCGAGCTATTCAGAGGGATCAGTACCGCCGTGACCTCATCGTGTACCTCCAAGGCGGACAAGAGCGTGGTTCCGAGATTGAGAAGGAGCTGGATTACCTTGAACACCACTTCTCGAACAAGCGCATCAAGGGCTCCATCCGAGTCAGTCATCGGTTTCAGATTCGACCCGGCTACCACCCTGTGGGCCACACGGTGGATCGAGACACCATTCTGGACTGTGGATACTATCTGAGGTATGCGATGGGCGCCTACGGCTGGGTGCTCCAAAGCTTCATTCACCTTTGCTGGGGAGGATGCTCGGACACGCTCTTGCTCCCTTGCGTGTTGACGGGCAGTTGCTGTCGCACGCGTCGGAAAGGAAGCAAGTCTCCCGGCGACAACCTGTGCGGAAGCAACTTTGATAACTTCCTGCGCGCTACGAAGAGGAAGGCGGAAGACATCGTGTACGCCTCGTTCGTGAATATCGAGAACTTCACCGTTCCCTTCATCATATGCAAGGACAACACGAAGAAGGCCGTCGTCATCGCGTGTCGTGGAAGCCTCAGCACCGAAGATCTTCTCACAGACGCCACAGCGCTCCCGGAAGTTGTGTCCGCTGTTGCCAGTGAGCTCAACTTCAGCATTCCGACCTCGACCTCAGGCAAAGCCCATGGTGGCATACTCCGGGTACTGTGAAAGCTCTCCGGAAATCATTTGCTTGCTTGCTTGCTTGCTTGCTTGCTTGCTTGCTTGCTTGCTTGCTTGCTTGCTTGCTTGCTTGCTTGCTTGCTTGCTTGCTTGCTTGCTTGCTTGCTTGTCTGCGACGCTCAGCGTGGAATGCACACGGTAGGTCGCCGTCCACATCGCCAAGTGCATTGAAGAGCTCGATTGTTTGGAGGGACTCCTCGCGGCAGGAGGGGAGTGCGAAGGATACTCTTTGGTCCTGGCTGGGCATTCCCTGGGAGCAGGGGTAGCTTCGCTTCTAGCTCTGCTCCTGAAGGAGAGGTATCCGCAAACGAGGTGCTTTGCGTTCGGACCACCGGGGGGACTGATGGTAAAGCCGTGCCGCATGACCACGAGAGCATCTTGGAAACTGATCCTCACGGAGAGCTCTTGGGTGTACCGTAGGATTTGGCGCTCGCGGAGAGCATGAACGACTACTGCGTCTCTGTCGTCGTTGGAGAGGACCTTGTCCCACGACTTTCCGTCGGTTCCATGATCAACTTCCGGAATGAAGTTGTGAAGGCTCTGACGCTGACGAGAGCAACGAAGTATGAGATCCTCCGCACTGCCTTCATGCCATATCCAGACGTGCAGAAGCTCTTCATTGATGAGGTGGATCCAGAATACGAGGCTGCCGAGGTAGGAAACGAAACGGGGCAAGGCGTCGTGTAAGTTCGCTCTGCACCTGACAGATGCGGTCAAAGGAAACGCTCCAGCAGTACATGCAGAGGATGGACGTGCGAGATTCCACCGTCACACGCGGAGATGCGTACATGGGAGGACGGATACTGCATTTCGCCGTCCACGAGGTGTGTGTGTGTGCGTGTGCGTGATCCTGCCACTCCATGGCCATGAGACCGTCTCCCTCACGTCATCATAGGTCACGCGGGAGCGCTCTTACTACTTCCTCTCGCACAAGCTTCGAACTTATGAATGCTTCTGGGCAAGCCGCGACGCCTTTTCCGAGCTCATCATGAGTCATCGTGTGATACTAGACCATGTCCCCGACTATGCTGCGCACGTACGTGCCACTCGGAATGCGGGAAGCCAGCTTGCGCCTAATCTTTTCCGTCTATCTCACTCAGGTCATTGCCGAATATGCCAGGTCCTCGTTGGGCGAGCTGACAGATGAGGAAGCAGCGAATGTAGCATTTCCTTGAGCAGCCTTGCGGGTGGCGGGAGTGTGAGCGCAGGGAGGTTGTGTCTTTGCGTCAGCTGATTCGGATGTCTTGTTAAAGTTCCTGCTCATTCCCAAGCGGAGTTCCTGGGCTTCATTCTAGGATCGTGGAGGAGACCGCGTCTTCTCGAGCGTTTCTAGCCTAGCGTTGTTTGTGCGAAGATTCACTTTGATCGAGCCCACGCGCCCGCTCAACTGCACGAGGCCCGGCTTCGCACCGATAGGCTTCGAGACGTGCCTGCATCTTGTCATGCTGACCACGACGTTCCCGCCCGCTGGTGCCTATGACTCTTCATCAGCCAACGATATTGTTCACGCCGCGAAGTCGGGACGGTGACCAAGCTGCCTCACCCACCTTGGAATACTTCGCCGTGAGCAGCGCAGCGTCTCGGAGCACCTGTGGCTGAGCATCGGGGAGGTCATCCTCCTCCGAGCAGATCACCACATGAGACCCAGGGCAGCCGGACACGTGCATCCACCACCACCTCGGCATGTTGTGCTCAGGATTTGTTGAAAGCTGCTCGATTTGCCAAAGTCATCCACTGCAAGCTCAGAAGCATCCACCGGGGGATGGGTGTTCGTCCCACCTGGTCGTTGTCGGCGGCGCTCCGCCCAACGCGAATCTTGACGTCGTTCTCGGAGGTGTATGTCCAGTAGGGTTTGCGCGGGATCTGACCCTTTCCCTGCTTCTTCTTGCTCCTTCCAGCGCCTGCAGAGTCGGATATCCCCAGCTTGGCTGCCTTGTCAACGATCCCCTGAAACTGACGGCCCGAACACGTAAGGCTCCAGGAGGAAGCGTCTCCACAATAAGCGCAGGCAGAGGAAGGCGAGCAGACCTTCTCATCCGATGTTGACTTGAGCGCCGAGCACAGGTCCTGTAGTTCCAGCAGCCGCTGCTGCCGTGCCGAGTGCTCCTCCAGCTCTCGACGGAGCTTCTCAGGATCCTCCGAACTGCCGAAGCCCTTCCCCTCGGCCGCAATCTCCTCTGCACGTCGCAGGCGAACGCACAGCTTCTCACCCCGCTTCACCCCTTTCATGAAAGCCTTGTCCAGGCTCTTCTTCAAGCCTGGAAGCGTCGGCCCTTGGTGCCCTTCGAACGGGTTAGCGCCTCTCCTGCAACCCTGCGAAGCAAAATCACCAACCTTCTGGGGTCACTGGCGCACAAAACGTTCTGGACAGACAATAGCTCTGGGACGGAGGCGCAAAAGTTCTCCAAGGCCGTCTGCAGAGGGGCAGAAACTGCGCGTAAGCAACGCGTGGCAGCTCTCTTCAACATGGACTGCGCTCTCACCTGGAGACCAAACTGAAGCCACGGCTCACCAGCAGCATGATAAGCCAGGCGCGGCCCAGACAGACCACCATAGGCGTCAAAGTGGCCCGGGCAGCCAAGCACCGCTGCAAAAGCGCCCGAAGCCCCCACAGCTCCGGCGACAGCGTCGGTATCAGCTGACCCACCACCACGGGCAAGAAGCTACTATGCCCACAGACCCGTCTTTCGGAAACGTCACCGGAGCCGCAGGGGTTCTGCTGTCTTTGGCCCCGAGCGCCGCAAGGCTGGGAAGGGCGCTTGGAATGAGGGGCTACTAGCGGCTCATGCGGATAGGTGCTTGGAGTCGCCTGTCTTGGGGAGACGTCGGCGTTGGGAGCTGAAGGCCCGATGTCGCGACCGAGGAGTCGGAGCGGCAAGAAGCAGGTGCTCAGCGCGGCGCCAGAAATGCGCGCTGCCGTGGAAGTGAGCGAAGAGCGGAGCGCCGAGTATGTGTACGGCCACGGCTTCCCGAGCCCCATCACGCTGGTGGCCCGACGCCTCCAGGAGCGCATCCTCCGTCAGGTGGAGCGCTTGTCGGGGCCCGAGCCCCTCGACGCCGACACGGCCGAAGAGATTCTGGGAACCAGAGGAGTGAAGCCCATCAACGTGTACAAGCATGCGCAGCCTTTGACCTCCGCCCTGAGCAAGGAGGACATCCTCGGAAACCGGCGTTTCCGCGACGAGGACGCGGTGTTACACGAGGACTCGGCGTTACCTGACGCATCGTCCGAAGCGATGCTGTCGACACCGCATCGGCGCCGGCAGAGGAGCGCGGATCGAAGACGCAGTCTTCCGAGTCCCCACCGCCACATCGACACGGAACGCCAGAGAAGCGCCAAGCTGCAGTTGGATGTGGCGTTGCAAACACGACGCGGCCTGGAGGGTCCCATTCCTGAGACCCGGCAGAAGCGGCTCGAGAGTCTCAGCACGCCGAGAGGCAGCAGTCGCTACGTGTCGCCAAGCGCCGCCCACCGGAGTCCCTCCGGCTTCTTTGGGGAGGCCAAGGACGAGTCCGAGATCAAGGCCGCTTCTCCCGTATTCAACGCCAGAGAAGACAAGGAAGCGGTGCGCATCGCAGGAGACCAGCACGGCAGATGGCCGTGGGGCTTCACAGATCGCCAGCGTGTGGCGAGGACCAGACGGGGCGAGCAGCCTCGGCAGCGTCTTGCAAGGGACGACCCCGCGCTGCTCTCGAGCACGCAGTCCGACCTGGAAGAGCTGCCGTCCAGGGGAGACTCCGACTCTTGCCGCCTGTCGTCTCAGGACTCGGCAGCGCTAACCGCCGCGATACAGGCGACGCTTCGAGGAGGCCCCTCTCGCGACTTCGATTCCCCTTCCGCCGCTGCGCCCAACGTCAGGCGAGCTTCGCTGCCTTCCGCCCGCGGCTTTGACATCATGACCAGTCCACGGCGCATGCAGCCGCCCGTCTCGATCAGCAGAATCGATACGTCTTTCGACTGCGACGACGAGTCGCAATCTTCGAGGAGCCGCCGAGGACGAGGGCGACTGCAACGCGCATCTCGAAAACCTCTCAGAAGGGAAGCCAAGGTGACGCCTTGCTGCCTGTCGAAGTCATTTCCCACATCTTGTGGAGAGCCTCATGATGACAATCCTACGGCAGCAGGGATCCAAAGGAAAGCATCGGCAGCGAAGACGCGAGAGAACCGACCACGCGGGATCAAAGCAGCAAAGCAGACCCTCAGGATATCATGGACAACCGACCGCACAGGCACAGCGGGAAGGCTTCTGGTCGTCGCAGCAACGTGCGCACCTTGCCGTAAAGCGGAGGCATCGGGAGCAAACTCCCTTGCCTGGCTCTAGTGCTGGAACCTTGATGTCTGAGCAGCTGATAGCGGACATGGGAGAGATTTCCGAGCTCCAACCCCCTCATCTGCCAGCGTGTCCACCAAGGTCGCCTACGCAAGGCGCCCTGAACATGGGCGCAACGGCCGACCGAAGGCTTGCGAGCTTCCAAGCCCCTCTCCCGAGGAATAGCGTTGACAGCGTGGGCCCTTGCGTAGGCAGAGAGAATGCTGAATAAAGCACGAAATAGACAACTCCTGATCGTATATCTGAGCACCACGACATCGGAAGAGACCCGTACACCGCTGTGCGCTTCGCAGTCTCCTAGTGGAACCACTTCCCTGAGAGGAAGTCGTTAAAAAGCTCCAAGCCTGCCATGGGGGTGTACGCGGGGACTTCGTGGCCGGCACGGTGAACGGTGGCAAATCCAAAGCTCGGGACGCCCTTGAACTGCGTGTAGAAGCCACCCAACTGGCCATTCGAGGTGGTCCAGCGCTGCCAATACTTGGTCGTCTCATAGCCGAGATCGTAGATCCAGTACTGCGTCCCCCACGTGGCGCAAACGGCGTCATCGTCTCCCGAGAAAACCAGAATCTTGAGATCTGGCTGCATTTTCAGTATCGTGTGGTACAGCGGCGCCATGTTGATGGCCATGTCCTTCACATCGTAGTTCACCGTGTCCGAACAGGTCGTCCATTCCACCTCGCCCTTCGCGTGAATGGCCTTCTTCACGTCATCCCTGTTGAGATAGGATATCGTCCAATCTTCCGTGCAGGGCTGGTATCCGAGGTCCTCGGTCGCAACCTGCAGAAGGCATCCGTCACTGCCGGTCTTCTCTCACGTCCGCCCGAAACTGCGCACAGCACCTGGATCCTCTCGAGCAGTCGCGAGTGCAGGGTGTACTTCAGCAGCTGCGCCTGCTGGGCGACCTCGCTGTTCTTCAAGCAAACGGGGTAGTCCATGGCGTACGGGTTCGTCAAGGACTTGACCGTGCCACCTGTCGCACTCTCCTTGGTCATCTTGGCCTCCAAATCGAGGCACAAATCCAGAAGCTCTTCGTCCTTGCCCTCCTCGGCAACCTTTCCGGTGCATTTTGCTTCCCATTCGTCGAACGTTGGCTTGGATACGAGCTGATGGCCCCAATAGGCCTCATACATCGCCACCTATCGGCATCCCGCGTGTCAGGTGTTCTGGAGGCGGAGCGGATACCACGTGAACTGCTCACATTGTTCGAGAAAGCCTGGGTGTAAGGATTGCCAACGGCCATGCCCTTAAAGTTGATGCGCTTGGGGGCGCCAGCCGGCGGATTCTGCTTCAATATCTGAAGCGCCAGGGTGGGCATGTAGTGCCCGCCGTAGGACTCCGAGGTGATGTAGAAATCGTTCGCACGGAAGTCCGGGAAGCGTTCAAGAAACGCCTGGATCAGCAGGTAGTTGTCCTCCGCCGCCGTCTTGTCGTTCGTGTTGTAGGCAGCGTCGTCATCGGCCACCGAGAAGCCCACCCCAGCGGGCTGCTCGACGTACAGCATGTTGCTGCGCTTGTTCCACGAGTACGGATTCAGCGCCAGGTGTTTTCCTCCTTCCACAGGACGCAGGGGGCCATGCTCTGTGAAGAGTCCCAGGAAACCAGAGCAGCCAGGCCCGCCATTCGTCCAAAAAGTCACCGGTGCGGCTAGAATTCGGTCGATTAGGTTCGTCGGAATTCCGGCGGCGCAGCGAAGAATTGAAGCCTTAAGACTCACCTGACGGCTCCAGCTCCTCCGCCTCAAAGAACCAGTAGAAGATCTGCTTGCCCTGGTCACCGGGGAGCGTGAGATAGCCAGCAAAGCTGTTGAATCCGATGTCCAAGTCCGCCGCGCCAGGGAGACTCGAATAGTCGATGGCGTCGTCGCGGGCTTCCCTGCTGTAACCTTGCGCCAGCACGGGGGAAATCAGCAACAGACACGCGCAAAGAAGCTCCATGATTTGGCGAAGCCGCTTTCTGAGAACGTCGAGGCCTAGGTCGTACACAGAGCGCGCGCTCTCCAACGCCAATGCGAGCGATCCTGTCCTGTGCCATATAGCGGGGACAGAAGAGATCACTAGACGTTTGGTCTCAACACAGGCCGTTTGGTCTCAACATTAGCATGATCCTTTCTCACCGACTCGTGATCATCCTTTTCTACTCTGTCACACAGGCGGTGAAGACCACTGGACTGTACCCATTTTCCCTCGCTTTTGAATTTTAAAATCCGCATGCGTGGCATTCTGCCCTGGCTTCGACGGCGCCCATCTGCGGCGTTGCCAAGTCTCCAGGTCGAAACGTGCTGCCATGACTCAAGCACTGCTACTGGCCCTTCTGGCAGCCCTCGGCGGCTCCAGCACAGCTTTGCCGCTGTCTCGCGTGCAGATCCGGCGTAGTCAGCTGACTCCAGTCCTCTTCGCTCAGCAGAACAACGACGAGAGGCAGGTGTTCACGCAGAAGCAGAGGCTCCGGGAGGAGACGGAAGCCCCCTTCCGCACAGCGCGCTTCTTCTTGTATGGTGGCGTTGGGGTGCGTCCTGGGCCAAGCTCTGTTCGGCGCCTATGCAACGGGCAGCTCAACCTCGGCTGGGACGGGTCCTCTAGGCCGCCGCTAGCGTCGGAGCCTTCTTCAGTGTCACGCAGGCCCTCGCTGCTTATGTTGGAGCCAGGTGCGCCAAGGCGCAGGAAATCTTCGCATTGACAGACAGTAAAGCAGCCTTTCTCTAGACCCGCGGATCTGCTCCCGGAGTATCTGCAAAACCTTGGCGTCAACGCTGCGGGAGTCGGAGCCGCGGTCGTCGCTTGGTATCCTGATGCACTGACGGTGGTCAGCAATCTATCGCAAAGATGTTCATCTGCTTGCACAATTGGTGCGTAGGTATTTCGACAGCCGGGCGCAACAACAGCGACTTGCAAGGCTTGCCAAGGGTCAGCGCCTGTCTGCTTTGAAGGTTCGAGGATTCCAGGATCTGGATGAATTGGACACGGTGGAGCTTCGAAGCTTGACAGCGGACTGGATCCTCAGGTGCAAGTGGCGGTCGACGGGCGCGGAATGGTATTGGCTCTGGCCGACTTGCGCCGCGGAAGGAGCGCAATCGACCGAAGAGTTGTGATTTACGCAGCAGGAAATGAGGCAATCGAGGTGCGGCGTGCCTCTCGTGAATGCTTGTAGTGCATCCCTCAAGAACATACACCAACCACAGAAAGCCGTGTCGGCGGCGACAGAGAATGGAGACCTCCTGAAGTCCACGGACCTGCTGTTTGTGCCCATCGTGATCGAGCCCGAGACCGAAGTCGCCGATGAGAAGACCGTCCTGAAAAGCCTGCAAGTCAAAGATCCTGACGTGGAGGGCGCTGCAGAAGCTGCCGCGAGCGGCTATGTCGGGCTCCCGTACCTTCTCAACGAGTGGAAAGCGCTTCTCTCGGATGAGGTACTCGACACGAGGAACTCCCCAAGAGGATCCCCGCCAAAAGGGACGCCGCGATCTCCGACCAACGCTGACCCCAACGCTAACGCCAACGCAGGTGAAGAATGCGATCGATCAGGAGGTCAATCTTGAGGAAGGAATCTGCATCATCCTGAAGAAGAACGGTCGGGTCGGAAGCCGATCCACAGGTGCGTCTGGGCAGCTTGGAGCAATCACACTAGAGCAGCTAGCCGATACCGTTGCTTTGCCACAGGAATTCCAAATTGGAACGCTCTCAGCGGCGACGTTCTTCAGCGCGAGACCTTCGGTCTGGATACGAAGAACATCTAGCCAAGAAGCATCACCTAAGTAGTCTCTTGCCTTCATGACCTCCTCTACATTCGAAGCAATGCATTTCTTCCAGAGGGGAGGGTTGGGAAGGGGCAAAAGGAGAACCCTTGGCCCCGTCCCCATCCATTCTTCTCAAGTAAGCACTACTTGTGTTCCTGCATCAAGCGCAAAGGGTCCGCTTGTGAACAACCATCATCTGTCCTTCTCGCTATCTGCTCCTGCTTCTCTCGCAGAAGCGCTTTTCGCCTCTGCGAGAGCTTGGCTATACTCTTCCTGTTGCTGGTTCGAAGACTCCGCCGCGGAAGACGCTTGTTTAGCTTCGGACACGGCATCGAAGTCTGGCGGAAGAGGCAGAGCTGACGGGTCTGGCGAAATCTGAAACGCTGACCACGCGAATCCGGGTGGCGTTCCTCCCTTGTCGGCCTTCTGCGGCTTCTTCTGGCTCTTCTTGGACTTCTTCTGAGACCTCGAAGTGCTGCGAGAAGGCGTGGCCTCGCGAGAAGCCGGCGCAGAGTCTGAAGGAATGACCGAGATGCCGATGGCTGCCATCAGCTGAAGGCGCGCGTTCTCCGCCATGGTGCCTCGCACGCTCTGCGCGCTTCACCGACCTTTTCTTAAAGCTTCTTCACGCCCGGACTGCTGCGAAGATTGGTGACACATGCAGAGGCACCTGTGGACGAAACGCCCTAAGAGCGCCTTCCGTGCGGGAGAAGATCAGTCAGCCAATTTTAAATTCAATGCGGTATGATTTGTTTTTCATATTCCATATATCATAGGGATTCAGTAGACTGAAAATACATAAGTTAGAAATTTATAAAATCAACCGAAATTGATCTTTTGAGTTGTTAACCTATTACATTGGAAGACTAAATGTTTAAAATTAATTTCTTAAAGTTTTCTTTTCCCAGTGAATTCGAAGGAGCGCCACACAGGATATCGACGCGCCAGCAGTCCTCGCCAGCTTCGGAAGGTTGTGCATCTGCGCAGAGTGTAGCAGTGGACCATGGAAGAGGATCTGGATGCGTTGTTGGATTCTGCGTTGGACGATGTGTTGGAGACGGGAGGCCCCAAAGCGGCCATGGACGATCTGGACGCACTTCTGGAAGATGTTTCTCAGGAAGTGTCCGCTCGCGAGGAGCCAGAGATCCCTGGCGTGGAGGCGCAGCGCATCGAGCAGGGGCTGTTCCTGTTTCCAGCGTCCAAACGCAGTGTCTGGACCGCCAAGGTGAAGCGCGACTTCGCTGCGCTGCGGGAGGAGCAGTGGAAGTGGAGACCGCCGAGCCGCGCGTACAGCGAAGGCGTGACTGGCACGTCTGGGAAAGTGCGACCAGGACTTCGGAATCTGTTCCAAGAGACGGTGAATAGAAGCGCCGCGAGTGTGTACGAGGGTCGCGAAGAGGGCGCGCCGCCGTTGGTGTTGGATAGTGATGTGATGAAGCTGATGAACAAGCAGTACAGGGAGCAGATCCTTGGCGAGCTGCGGCCGAAGATCTTGGCGGACCCGAACTTTGATCGCGCGCGATATCCCCATCTGGCAGCAAGGTTGGATAGGTGAAATGAAGCAGGACAATCCGACTGGATCTTTCCAAAACCTGGATACTCGGCTTCGTCTGTAGCGCACGACTGCCCAAGTTCTCTACCCTCCGGGATAGACTACAGAAGCTTCCCGCAAACAAGGGACAGACGCCCACGCCCCTACACGCTCAGGCATGGACACAAACACAGACACAGACAGGATCTGCGTGACGAAGGCTTCGTGCTCCTGCCCGAGAGCCTCACCAGCCAGGCGCTTCCAACGTATCGTGAAGGCAAGGCCAACCTGAGGTTTGTTCACTCAGGTTTAACAGTTTCATCCCGGTGAGAGGGTTCCTCATTCGGCCTTGATCGCCCCTCTGAAACCGAAGGGATCGTCGCCGGCTTGTCGTGAGATCCAGACTCGGGAGGAGCTTCCTCGCTTGGAAGTGGTGCACCCTCCGACTCTGATGTCATGGTCGTCTTCGTGTCCCTAGCTTCGATCCCAGGAGGAGGTTCACCGTCTAGACTTGATGCCCTCTCTGACTCCGAAGAGGGTGCCGCCCGAGGGTTGGCAGATTCATCTTCAGAAAGAGCCTTTCCATCGGGATCTGATGCTCCTTCGGATTCCAGAAGGATGATTTCCTGAGACACGTGCCCTGTATGACTTTGAGGAGCTTGGAACTTCGGACCGTGCTCTTTCCCCGACTCCAGAAGATCCGTCTCCACGGCCTCGGGTGTTGTATCCTCGCGAGGAGCTTCCGCGTGCCGAACCGATGTTCCCTGCGGCTCCAGATGGATCGTCTCCTGTGTCTCTGGTGCTCCACCCTCGTCAGGCGCTTCCCCATTCGGAGCTTCTCCTCTCGGCAGCCCCAAAAGGATCGTCGCATCAGCGTGATTCCCTTTCTCATTTGCGCCTGGTGCTGCTTGCTCCTTTGCTTGCAACGCTGACACTTCCGGCTCCGGTGCAACTTGGACCAGGTCTTCTCCCGTCCTCTCATTTGTCTCCGAAGCCTCCGCCAATGTCGCTTCTGACCCAGCTACACAGCCTCCCTCCTCGGGCGTCGAAGCACTCCGTTCCGACGAGGTAGAATCTACGGCCAGATCGGCGCCTTTTGCCTCCTCCGAGCGGCTCTCCACTCTCTCACTTTCGGACGATCTGGTCGATGTTAGAAGCTGCTCTGCGATGAAATAAGACAGGTCCTTCGACGACCAGTATATGACGTGAGCGCCGATTGCGAAGACGTACTCGTTGGTGATTTCGATCTCCTTCTCTTGAAGAGCGTAATCGATGCGGTCACCGTCATTCAAGCGCCCAAAGAAGGGAACGTCTTCACCGCCAGTTTCGTGGTCTACCTCGTCGGCTGTCGCAGGATCGAAGCGTCTAGCTGATCGCATCTCCAAGGGACGCGGCCGAGCCGCGTTGCCATCTCCACCACCCTTCAAAGATTTTACCTCATCGGGAAGGGCTGGGACTGACTTTCTCCCACGCAGTAGGCCGGATCCTTGCTGCCGAGGCGAAGCCGGCGCTACCCGTTGCTTCAGGTTTGTGGTGGTACTGCTCTTATGCTTTTCGTAGTATGAATGAGATGGACTGGCGCGCGACGCCGCCCGTATGGTCTCCTGGACCTTTTCCACATCCGTATTATGCAGGTCCGCGTCCAAGAGACCAATAGTGGTCAGGCTTCTTTCGACCAGCCGGTATCCTTGCTGCGTCAGCTCTGCCGGCATCTCCACCATACGCCTCCACAACTGTCGCATCTTGTACTGCATTCGGTATCCACCTTGCCACGTGGGCACAAGCTGCGGCGGTGGAAGAGGATGGCGAGAGACGAACGCGCCACCCATCACAATCGGTTCGAGCCGAAATGCCACAGGGTCATAGGGATGGAAAATGTTGTACAGCCGCACTCCCCCCGGCAGTCTGTACCCGCGATGGAAACTCTCCGTCAAGCGCCGCAACATGACGAAGGCACCGATCGGCGACCCAAGGCAAAACAGATGGCCCGGCTGAAAGCATAAGGCTGGGTACCTCACGCCAGGGACCAGCCGCGGCGATTCACTGAGATTCTCCTGATCCCCATGGACGCCGTTCTCGGATGCTCCAGCGAGGAAAAGAGCCTTCCCCTTGGGTGATTCCGCGGCATCATTCCGATTGGATGCCACTGAAGGGCTCTCCTGACTGCGCGTAGCTGCACCAGGGGCGAACGCAAACGCCCCAGGCGCTTCTCTGAGATCCCCTCCCCGACCCTTGCATGCCCCCACCGAGGCGTACAGTTGGTTGGCGAGCACGTCGAAGCTTATTATGGCTCCGAGGCTATGCGCAGCAATGCTCACTTTCCCGCTCCAACTCGGCGTGCGCTGCTTGAATAGCGTCACAACGCGATTCATTTCCCAAACCACCTCGCTGACAATGGCCTTGTGATACGTGCTGCTGACGAAATACAGGATGTCCAGAAAGGCGTCGTTCGCAAACTGCCGGAAAAGCGGAATGTGGTGCAGCGTAATATCGTGTATCGTCAGCGCATCCGGTGGGCGATCGATATGCCTGTGAAACCGAGTATGCCACTCGACGGGGAGGAACTCCACACGTCCGCGACCATGAAAGTCCCGGGTCCCAAACATCTGCAGATTCGCATCGCAGACGGTATCATGGTTGCGGCGCAACTGATTGCAGCACTGAACCAGCGAGCGAAGCTGAATCACCCCCATGTCGTTGGCTTCGAGGGCCTCGCCAATGCCATGGACGACCAGAACGAGATGCTCCACTGGTTCGTCAAGATCATGTACAACGACCTTCTTCATCGATCCGATATCTCCTGCATCGATTGACGTATCCTGCGGCTCTCCGGGTAGCGAGGCAGAGCGACTTCCTAGCGGAGACCGCATGGACGAATCTGGATCGATGCTTCGGTAGCGCGAAAACCCAAGCTTGCCATTGCTCCGGCCTTCTTCGTTCCGGGTAGCGCTTGGGTGGCCACGATATATTCGGTATCTAGCAAACGGAATAAGCGAGGAGCTGAAGTTCCTGCGGGAAGCCACTATCTCCGTCAAGGAGCGGAACTGGGCCAGAAGCGGAGTTCCATTCCAGTCCAGGATCGTGATGGTGAGGAGCGCGGTTTCCCGCTTTCTCAGCCAACCCGCGAAGCGACTCGGCTGCTTATCCCCGTGACCTCTTTGGCCGGCAACGCGCGTGTCTCCTTCCTCTTTTGAAAGCTCTTCGAAGACATCCCGACTCGGGTGATAAGCACTTGAGATCTCTTCAACGGGATCTGAGGGATCGCCACTCGTTTGCCGAAGAACGTCTCCACTGGATTCGCGTGAACGCCTTTCTGCCGCCTTTGTCGGAGTCTGATGAGCCAGATGCCAACGAAGAAACTGGTAGGCGTCCTCAAGGATTGCGGCAGATAAAGGTGGAAGCGGCTGCGTCTCCCACGTGTATTCCGCTTCTTCCTGCTCTTCTTGGATGCCGCTGGAATCGGCGGCCTCTCCATTCCTATCTTTTGATCTCGCTTTCTGCCGCCTCCTGGGTTTCGCCTTCTCAATGAGCCACATGGCTCGAATGACTTTCTCGCCAAGAAGGAATGCGTTGGGCTTGTCCGCACATCTATCTCGTGATCGCCGTGTCTTCGGTCCCCCCTCGCTTGGAACTCGGAGCCTCTCCGGCATTCCTGGTGAGCAATCCATGTCATCGTTCTCCGGATCGGCGGAGAAAGATTCGCGCACATCCGCGTCAAGTGGAGGCTCCATGAATCTCCAGTATACGGGAAAGAGCCTTCCCAGTACCAAGTTGACGACATGGCGACCTTGTTCGACGGGCACGTCGAAGCCCGCATTACTCTGGAAGGGAGTGGGACTGCTCTGGTACAGGCAACTTCTTTGGGTGCGCCGTTTCGCTAGTACACGCACGATGCTGTCAGTGATGAAGGAGTCCGAATCGATTCCATGCGGCGTCAGATCCCGAACGGCACCCGCCGCTTGAGGGAAGCGCTGATCAGGACTCCGGGGCATGCTGACTTTCGGCAGTCCGAGACCGAGGCTTCCCAAGGCGCCGCCGATTCCATCTATTTCATCTGGGAAATGGTTACCGGTGAACGTCTCTCTCTTTGCAAGGTTTGTCAAGAACTGGGCATAGTGTGCTTCGAGTCGACAGCTCTCGGCAACGCTGAATGCGATCCACCTGGATTCCGTGTCCACTTCGTACTCCCCGGGCAGCGCTCCGGGTGCTACAAACCACTGGTGAAGCGGAATGTAGTCCACTGAGTCACTTCGGCCGGGCAGCGAGCTTCCCTCTGCTTGCGACAGTCGGTGTTTGTAGGCCTCCGGCTCGATCGCGCCAAGCGGAAAGCTGTAGATCCCGAAACCTCCCTCCTGCCAGACGCTTCTCTCGCTGTTCTCTCGCTTCTTTCGCCTCCTTCTCCAAGGTGCATGAAGGTCAAGCCAGGGGTCATCTTCAAAGTCCAAGCCTCCCCGGAGCCGCAAGACTGGCCCGAGGTGTATCAGCTCCTCCCAAAGACTTGCATTGTGCAATCGGAGCGCCATGAGAAGCTCATAGCGCCGAAGCGGCTCGCTGGTCGCCAAGTATCGATCGCAGAGACGGTCTCGAACTTCGGCTCTCCGCTCCGGAAGCAGCTCTAGGTAGGGACCGTTCCCGAGGAGATCCCACTGCACGCGATTGACCGCCCTCTGAATCTGGACATCTATGAGGCGCGCGTAGTAGTACGTCTCCCTCAGAACGTCGCCCGTTATTTCGACGCCCTGCGCGACGCCGTTGTAGCCTGTCGTCACTAGGTATGTCACAGTCTCTCTAGAAGGAATGGGTGCCGCGACGATCATCAATGTGACGCGCGTTGCACCGAGCGCCACGGCCACGCCTTGCTCCACCACGTTGAACGTCGGCGTTAGAAGGAAGGGTCCCACCAAGGGCACTCTCTCTGAACGATCGCGAATCCGGCTGTAAACGCCTTGCATCGTGCCAGGCGTGACGATGAAGATGACGGTGTTCTCAAGACCTCGGACGGCGGGCATGATGGCAACATCTCGGACGGTGTGTAGCGGCCATGGAAGATCGGCCGACGCCAGCGTATTCGTCGCGAGGTGATACGCAGACGCGGTAGTTCTCCCGGCAACGAGGAAGGCGTTGCGAGTGCTCTGCCTCCCGCTGTTGTACAGACTTGACAACGCATCTCGCAGCACCACGGCGTTTCGCACGAGGTTTTCGCTGCTGAGCCGGCGTTCAAGCGTGCGCCAGATCGCAGACAGCAGCCCTCTCTCCGAGCTGCGCTCTCCCTAGTCCCAGCACCACGCAAAGAGAGTCGTTGAGTGCCGCAGCCCATCAAGTCCACGAGATCATCTCTCAAAAAAAACTTCGATCTTCTTGCACCATCGCCACGGGCTTCACGTTGAAGCGCGAAAGCACACGCAATTTTCGCATACCGAATGCCTGTTGCTCAGTCCAAACACTTCGACAGACCTGAAAGGGCGGCGGCGCGTTGGCAGACTCGTCCAACACGGTCGGAGTGCTGGCGCCTCCGCCGCGCAGAACTCGGTTGCGACCAGATACGGACACGACGTCTGGCGTGTCACCGGCGCGCTCGTCCATGTGGCAGCGGCTCAAGGCCTCTCACACCCAAGGAGCTCACAACGTCTTGCAAGCCACTCCGCGGCGCTGTGGCGCGCGACCGGAATCCGAAAGGCTCTTCTTTTCAGATTTCAGATGCGGTGGTCTCTCCGGAGCCCTCCGGAGAGCCTGAAACTTCGGAGGCCTCCGGAGGAGCGAAGCACCCCGTTTTTCCCGCGGTTTTCGCAGCAGGCAGTGAAGAAGATGCGAGTCGAGAGCGACGCCAGCGACGACGTGGACGACAAAGGGGAGACGCCGCTGGCTGCGGCATGGGAAGAGGCACACGGCGGCAGCAAAGAGGTGAGAAGAAGTCGGGAGAGCGGAGTCCGACTCCCTTGGCTCATGGGACTTCCCTACTTCATTGCATCTAGAGGGCGTCTACGGCCTCCGAGTTGCAGACAGCAGCGGCAATGATGCAGGAGATGCAAGAGCAGCTTGAATTCGTCTGCGGTTGCGTGGAGACAATGCTTCAGAAGCAAAGGCATCTCGCAAAGTGCGTCGCTTTGTCTGAGAAGCAGCTGCAGCGAGCGAAAATGGATATCGTCGCCAGGGTGGGCGACGCGGAAGACGCTTTGAAGGATTTCATGGCCCAAAGGTTGGTTCATATTGCCGACTATACTGCTCTGGCAGATACTCAGAAGAGTCTGGACGACGAGAAGTGGCGACGGAAAGCTGCACAAGAGCGGTGCAGCAAAACAAGCGAAGAGAACAAGGAATTGAGACGGGGCGTGGAGAAGCAGCTGCACAAGGAAAGACTTGACGAGACCAAAAGAGCTTCCCTCGAGGCTGCCGTGGCTTTGTGCAGAGATCGCGCTGGCTTGGCTGAAGCAGACGCTGCTGCTCTTCTCATGCGCGGCGTGGCCGAGCCGACAGAGGCCAGCGAGCGATTGGCGAAGCTACGAAAGCGGACGCAAAAAAGCGAAGCGGCGCAGATATCTTTGGCAGAAACCGTCCAAGATATGAGAAGGCAGCTGCGGGATCGTGAAGATGAACTCAAGATCCTTCGCGATGAGAACCAACAGTTGAGGCGATCCCTAAGGCAACTGAAGGAGCGGAGCTCAACTCGAAGGCAGAAGGGGGATTCCAGCGCACTGGGGCTTCGATCGCAGCTTGGCAATGTGCAGAGGGAGCTAGAAGACGCCCGGAGGTCAGAGAAGGAGGCGAGGGAGAAGCTCGTCGTGGCCATCGGACTTCGTGCAAACAGCAGCGCAAGTGTGAAGCAGCTGCGCGAGCGCAACAGGATCCTTGAGGAGGAAATCGAGCGATATCGGCGCCAACTTGAGACTCTAGATGAGCACCCTAATATGATACCTCGCCGCAGAGCGTCCGTGCGTCCCAATTGCCCACAAGCAGCTCGATAGCGCGATTCGATAGTTGTAAATCAAAATTGTGTGTGCTGCCTTGCTCCGCTTTGTCGCGACGTCTACCGCCATGACGTTTCTCTCAAGCACAATCTCACAGACACACAGAGGAGTGCAAGCTGGCGCAGAAGACGAAGAGCATAGGGAACAGCTCTACTTGGCATATCAGCATTGTCTCACGACCACGATACAGACGCACTTTAGCTCTCAGGCTTTCCGTCTTGCTCAGCAATCACAAGACCGAAGGTGGATAGAAAAGCCACGAAGGAAATCACCGTCATCACGGTAAGCGGCAAAAGCATGTTCACATCCATGAGGGCCGTGCACACGGGGCCCACCAAAATTGCACAGAAGCGTCCCACCGTCGATCCCATGCTTGTCCCCGTGGCCCGCACCGCAGTGGGATACATAGCGGCGCTTGCAGGGTAGAGGATGTCGAAGCTCGCATTGTAGAAGAACTTGGCCGCAGTTACCGCAACTAGAAACATAACCGGGCTCGTCGCGTAAGCGCCATAGTACACGGCCCCTCCCAACGCGACTGTCGCAAGCCCTATCGAACTTCGCAGCATCGGACGATACTTAACTCCCGCATAGATCAAGGCAGCTGCTGGGAATATCGAGAGAATAGGCCACGAAGTAGTGATACTGATCCCGCGCGCGACATCGAAGACACTGCCCGATGCTGCCATGTCCATGACAGACTGCAGCATCTGGGGAATGCTGAAAATCAGGCCGTAGAAAACCGCATTGTTTGCGAGCCACAAACACCACATTCGAAGGGTTTGCGCTCGCAAGTCTCGGGAGAGAATCGCCCCCATGTTTTTTTGCAAAATCGTTCGGAACTTCTTGGCCAGGTTCCACATCGACGGCTCAGGCGACCGACGGGGCCTTAGCTTTGGGGGCCACAACCTTTCCCTTTTCTTTATAGCTTTCGGTATTGACATCTCCTGCAGGTCTTTCTCTCCATTCGGCAGGATTTCCCCCACCCGACGCCCGTTCAGGTTGCACGCCCACCGAAACCAGCGCCCCAGGGCCTTGGTGCGTCCTTTGAGCGCCAAAAAACGGGGACTCTCGGGAACGAGCAGCGACAAGAGGCACGTGAATCCTGCAGGGACCGTTCCCAGCATGAAGATGAGCTTAACCGCATCCATGTCCCCAGCGAATGTCCATATCCTCCCTGCGCCCACTGCCGCGAAGTATTCACCCAGGTTGAACCCCGCGAAGACTAGACACGACATTGCCCCTGCTATGGACAATGGAAGTGTCTCCGTCAGAAGGGACGCTGCTGTGGGAAGGCTTGCGCCGGTACCCACGCCGACGAGAAACCTCACTGCGCAAAGCATCCAAAATTGCTCTATAGTAACCGAAAGCAGTCCGAATCCACAGATCATCGCCGTGCTCAGCGTCAGAGTCCGACTCCTGCCCATCATGTCTGCAAGCGGCCCAGCAAAGAAGCCAGACGCCATCATACCCGCGTAGACACTCGAGGTCAGAAGACCCCTCTTCCAGCTCATCAGATCGAACTGCTCAGCTACTGAGGTGCTGACGAGAGACATCATCGTGATTTCCGCCCCATCGACGATGTAAACGCACATCACAACAAACCATATGAATATCTGATACCACCCAAAGCCCATCTTTCCAATAGCCGTTTCCAGCTTTTCATTTGCGACCCGCCGTCGATGCTCCTCTGCATCGCTCTCGCTCGAATGGCCGGTGTTTCCCGCCGGCGCCGACGACCCGGTAGCAGTGTCCTCGGATCGTAGCAAAGACGCAGTCCATGACCGGTGAGTCACCGCATCATTAGGCGGCTGCGAGGCCCCTCCGTGCCAGGTTCCATGCCATTGATACAAAGGAGCTGCACTTGGGTTTTGAAACCTCGGCAGTCGCTTGATAAACCGCTGTAAACCGGCGGCGTGCAGGGCCTGCCAAGAGACGATGACGGCGAAGAGCAGCTGCCGAGACACCATCCTGTTTGCAAGTTGAAGACCTCTTAGTGTACTTCGAGCTAAGGCCAAGGGAGTCAGGCCATCATTCGTCCAAGCTTCCATCTTCCGAAACGCCCGGGCGAGCTTGAGAAGCGCTTAAAACTCACGAGAGGCTCAGTCGAACGAAGGTCGCAAGCACCACCATTTGCGTTTGGCCTGAGAGAAAAGCCCCTATCCGTCCCGATCTCCGTACTGCGTACTTGCTCACTCCACTGGTGCTCTTCCTCTACTTTAACTCTCTGCGCTGCGCCTGAAAATTCCACGAACGCTACCTTCGAGACGCACTTGGCGTCGACCGCTTTCCCGTTCTGGCGCCAGAGGCGCTCTTCGCCGGCGAGCTTGCGACTTTTTACTTCCACTCCGCGTCCTCCGTCGCTTCGATGCTTGTTGGCCCTGTCACTCGGTCTGGAGCGTAGTTTGGATGGCGTCCAAAGGCAACCGACGTTGGCGTCTTTGAGATGGGGAGCAACTGCGTTGATCTTGTGTCACAGGAGGAATGAATGCCTTAGGATCGTGATGCAGTATGTGAATACTTTACTTTTCCCACTGTGGGCAGTGCTTCTACGTCACAAGATTCTGCACCCCACATGCGTATTTGAAGAGGCGAGGTAAGTGCGGCTAAAATTGTGAAGAGCTCGGACTGCTACCACGTGTAATTGGCTGCCCTACCCTCTGTCCGTCTTCATCAGCTGATACTCTGTTTGATGAGGTTTTTTTTGGTGCGCCCAAGCAAGGCGCCCAAGGCGGAATGCAAGTCTTGCGGCGGAGCATCGAGCTGGGGTGAAGCAAGCCAGCCAGCCAGCCAGCCGCCCAGTCCTACGTGCTGGCTGGCATGTGCAGTAATACAGAGTTGTTTGGCTCCAGGTGTTCAAGAGATGAAATATTGCACACCTTCACACACTAAAGGCAACAGCTTCTCCCAGCTTAATTGGAAGGAGATTCGCACCCCGTCGACGTCGAAGTGAGCACAGACTCGTAGCGCGGCGCTGTCGAGGCGGCTGGGTGTTTCGAGACGGTTTTTCATGCAGTTCCTGGATTTGCTGCGCGGCTGGTTGGAAGTTGTTTTTGGGTTCCCTTCTTGTTGCTAAAAAGCGGGCCAGGTGAAATAAATATTTTAGAAATGGATGCACCTCCACAGTCAGCCGATACAATTCAAGGAGCTCCGACACA
>JAAMXY010002779.1:0-10361 GCA_019677205.1 Pinguiococcus pyrenoidosus
GGGCGTGATATTGTAATAGTCCGATCGTCAGATATCAGATATCGGTACAGAAGACTGCTGTTGCCAAAGCACACTCGACTCCACACAACAACACTCAAAACACACAACCCACAGCCAAGCGATTCGAAAGCGAAGGTTCCTGGTTCCTGGTTCGGGATTCGGGAGTAATCTTCATGGCAAGCACGGGAACACCAAAAGACGCAAAAGACGCAAAAGACGCAAAAGACGCAAAAGACGCAAAAGACGCAAAAGACGCAAAAGACGCAAAAGACGCAAAAGACGCAAAAGACGCCCAAAAGACGCAAAAGGCCAAGCCATTGTGCAGTGGGAGCAGGAGGGGATCGAGAAGAGTCGAAAAGGCATGGGTGCGGCAACTACGCCCCCCGAGCGCCCCAAGAAGCGCCTGGTGCTGAGACATAGCGGCGCAGCTTTCTGGGCCCGACTTCTCGTGCTTGGCAGCTTCCTCCACGGTATGCATTGGCAGAAGCAAAGAGTCCGCCTTGTCGCCCATCTTCTCAAAATTCTCGTGTAGCTCAGGCTAATGTTCCTCTCCTTCTACCCCCCCAACCTCCGGCGTTCTCACCTTCGCAGGAGATTCGCAGCGAAGGGGTGCTTTCGCTGCGACTTCGTCGAGTCACTGCTTCGGCACGAATCCAGGTACCTATGACAAGTGTGCAACTCCTGATCCTCCGTAGTCACAACTCCAACCCGCGATGCACGCACGGTTGCGCTGCAGGCGACTTTCCACAGGAGAAAGATCGTCAGCAAGAAAGGGACTTTCTATACAATTCCTGCATGTACGTCCGTCGGCCTGCCAGCGATTCATACCACAAGCGCTACCGCTCGCGTGTGACTGCGCGTGACCGCCCGCGACGGCCCGCCCTAAGCTTTGAGCCTTGACTTGCAATGCAGGTACCACAACATCTGCTACGACAATGGAAGTCACGATTGGGTCATGTACGTGGGCGAAGGCTCGGAGCACTTGCGGGCGTCGCCCAAAATGGTGTCTGTCGGTACGGACCAGCGGCAACCGCCACCAAGGTGTCCCCACCTTCCCCCGTTCGAAGGCATCTCGCCTGACCGACTCCTTTGCCGCCAAACCCCCAGGCTCCGTGAATCCCAAGTGGACTTTTAAGCAAGGCATCGGTGCGAATCGCTTGCGGTTCCTGCCGAGGTTGGTACCTTCGCAGCTGCCAGAGACCGAGGCCGGGTTTCGGTGGGCCTCCGACGTAAGCTCGTCAGCACACATGCGCCAGCGATCTTGATGAAAGCCCCTCAGCAAGTCTGCCATAGGTTCCTGAGCTGCGGGAGTTCGTGTCCACTTCAACAGATCCGGCATTGCATCTGCAGCCAAACAACGTGACCTGGGTGCGTGCTTGCGCGAAACGCTCTGGCCGGCTGTTGCATACTAGTCAACAAGGCGTTGCGTCTGGCTTCGTCCAGGTGCTGTTTCACAGCATGGCGGCCTTCAACTTCGGCCACATGCTCTGGGATGATCTGCTGCCCGTCTTCTACCTCTCCAAGCTCTTCGGACTGAGCATGGCGGACTCGCCGCCGAAGGACGGTACCGGGAACAAAGAGTCCCCTGCCAGGGCGTGCCACTCAAGCTCACCACTGCCTGCGCAGGAGCGATGCATCCAACTCAAGCACTGCCACTGAGGCACGCGGTCCAAGACGGGCAGGAGCCGCTCTGGGCATCTTGTGCATTCCGAGATGCAGCGTCCATATGCGACACCTTCTATTCGAAGTGGCTCAGCGGCCTCGGCCTCAGAAGCAACGCAACGCCGCCGTTTGCCAGCGAGGTACGCTCTGGAGACTGCCAAGCGCCGAGACTGTTCGAGAAAGCGTCAAGAATCGGACATTCCTTTTAGCTGGCGGGCGATCATAGCACGATCACGTGCTTTCCGTGGCTTGTCGCTGGTAAGCATCGAAAAGCGCTCTGGCCGCTTCGGACCAGCACCGCTGAGGATCGCGGCGCTACAGGCATGGGAATGCTGTCCGATCACGGCACACACCTGCACGGATGGAGACAGGTTGACTATAACTTCCAGAACACGCACAACGGAAATCGAGGGGCCCTGATCTACGAGTTCGCAAGCGCGATCCGGAAGCACATGCTTGATCCGTCCCGGGTAGGCCGCTTGCTTCGACAGACGCTCAGTTCTCAGGAGAAACTGGCACGAGGCAACAGGGACGGCCGCGCACCAACGTGACGTTTCTTTCGATGCACTATCTCTCTTCAGGGACTGGTGCAGCAAGATACATCAATCGAAGGGGTCAAGGTGATCGCAGGAATGGGACCAACCGATGCCTCAGTCCGTCTTCGACTTCCTGCGCGGCCGAGGAGGCAGATCCTGTTCCTGTCGCGCACGAGCAGGCACAAGTCTCGACGGTGAGGCATTTCAGAGGGCCTGCCAATGCACAGCGTGCTGGTTCTGACACGCATGTCACAGCATTGCCTTTGAGCCTTTCGCGAAGGCCATCGCCAAGAGAGTGAACGAGAAGGTCGGAGCCATTCTCTTCTTCTGCGCACGAGTCGCCCAGCGTCCCCAAATAAATAAGAGCATTGCGTAACAGGGATGGGATGTGCTGGAAGTGAGCTCGGTCTCCTCGCTGGCTGCTGTAGCTCAGGTGTATCTGGCGTCAACTTCTAGCATTCTCGTCATGGCGTGCGGTACGGGAAGACAAAGACGCCGGCGTCTCCAGTCCGCTTGGAAAGGCGTGACCCTCTTTTTGGTGTACTAGGAGGCGCCTCCGCTATCGGCACGTTCCTACCGCGCGGAGGCACAGCAGTACTGTATCACTCATGGTAATCGTGCCTGGCCCAGAAAGGTCAAATGGAGTGGTTAATCATCCCTTCGGTAGGGACGATGTGCCGCAGTACCTGGACTGGGATATCTATGCCCACATGAGCCATATTCAGGTGCGGAAGCGCACCAGACCTTGGTCGCCATTGAGAGCGAGAGCAGCAATCAAATACCACGTGGGCGGACGAGGGTGACGAGTTCTGCTTGCAGACGGCATGGCTGACAAGTCCCAGCCTGCTTCCGCGTGACGGATATGAAAGGCGATTCGAGTCCCTTGCTACGGTAAGCAGTTCTCTCAGTCGACATGGGACGACCCCCAGCATGGCGATGTCATCCATGTCCCCCCGACTAGGTCATCGAGCGGGAAATGGAACGAATTGAGCATTTCATTTCCTTCGAATCTGCGCCACCCGGAACATGGAGTGAAGGGCGAGGCGCGGCGACTTGAGACGCTTCGGCGTTGCCGCTGGCGTGGACATGGAACTGGCGGCCAACGATGCCAGATGGAACCTTGGGGCGTGCGGAGGGGTCTCGAGCAGCGCCGTGGTTTTGATCGCACCTGCAATAAGATACAGATGCCATATCATTTGGGGTTCACAGCAACGCCGCCATGGATCATACGGGCAAGATCCGCCCGGGCAGGGGTAAAATCTTTGGTTTTCGTCTTTGGTCAGCAGCGAAGCTTGCACGCGCGAAGGGCAGCGCCGTCGGAATCTCAAGAGGAATCCTCGCTTGCTTCTCTGCCCTGACTGAATTCGTACAGAAGCGAGCTCACGATTTCCCCTGCAACTGTATCCCGGACCGCCAGCACCACGGCGTCCTGCTTCTCCTCGGAAGTCGGCACGTCTGACGAGATTGGATCCGCTTGCGACGCCTGTAGCTCCCGAAGCAACTCCTTTTTGCGTTCCTTGCCATCGTACATGGCGTTCTGTACTGCGCGCCCGCGAATCAGTCTTTGCAAGAACACGACGGCCGCCTTGCGAACCTGCTCGTGGCGGCGTTGCTCCTGCGCTTCCTCTCCGGGATCCTCAATCACCGACGGAGTCGGAGGTCTCTCAAAAGCGGACGTGATGCTGCTCATTTTTCTTGTGAGTCGCGCGGAGGATGGCGACTCCCGTACGTCCGCGGCCAGCGCGGCCTTTCGGTTTCGCCGCGTCTGGATCACGCGGTCGGCCAGATCCAAGGCGTCGGCAATTCGCCTCGTCTCGTCCCGAACGGAATACGAAGGCCCCGTCAAGCTTCGTAGGGTCACTTCCGAAGCTTTCATCCCTCCATCAAGGATCTTGGCTGGCACGGCTGCGGCCAGCTGTCTCACGCGCTCGCTGTTCTTGAGGACGGAGGACCTTTTCGAGATATCGAAGCTGTCTGCATCGGGAGCATTCACGCGCCCATTCCGTAGGGCGGGGGCGTAGACAGAGCTGCTATAGTCCGCGTATTCGGAGATGATGTCCCGTGTCCTGCGCCCGCTCCCGGGAGCAAGCTTGGCTGCCTTCGCCCGAGCTTTGGCGAGCTTGCGCAGCACCTTGACCCGATGGCTCTGCACCCGATGGAGCGACAGATCCCGACGTTCAATCTTCTGCTGCCGGAGGTTCTCTATGCGCTGCTCCGTGACGAAGTCGATCATCTCGTCCCTCTCCGCCAGACGCTCCTTGAGCGCCTCCACGCGGGCATCGTTCCGTCTCTGCACCTCGTCGTCCCGCATCTGAAACTCCCGCACCTCCTGCTTCTCCATGATCCTTTTGCGCATCTCGAGAGACGCTTCGTCAGTGAACGGCGGCATCGCCTCTCGCATTCTCCGATTCGCCCGCGTCCAATCCACCATCTCGATGTCGTGCACGGTGGGCTCTGCGATGCCATTCTTGGCAGTAAGCCTCTGCAGGGACAGCACCTCCGGCGGCTCCTTGGTCTCGTCCAAGACGAAGGCCGGCGTGTACGGCTCCGTCTGCGCCTCAGATTCTCGAAACTTCGTCTGGATCTCCACGTCTTTCACCAGTGGCTCATCCTCCAGAATCTGCTCGATGCCCTCGGTCTAGGAGCGAAGCGATGCTGAGGTCTTCCGCCGGCGGCCCCGCCTCCTTCCCGGTGCCAAACGCAGCTTACCTCGGGTCCGACGTCCGTGGGGGCCAGCTGCAGGTTCGCAGGCATGGTGTGGATCGGCTCAGTGGGCGGCTTGGCGAAGAACTTCGCTCGGTGGCTCCCCGAGACGGCACCGGTACCCCGGCTGGCGCGGTGGTCCACCACGGCCGGGCCATAGAGGGCGTCATACGGCCGAGTCTCTTGCACCAGACTCATGGCTGGACCTTCACGCAGGGCGCGTCCCAAGAAAAGGAAGAGCACCAACTGTGTGAGGAGAGCGGCGGCCGGCGGCGCCAATGTTCCGGCTGGCGTACTTCGACTTGAACCGTTTCGTCTTCTGGGAAGCGTTGCGCGAAATCAGAATTTCATCAGAGATCCGTAGCAGACTCGGGGACGGAGCGGTGTGACAGATGGATCCTGGGATGGACCGTGAACGTACGAGAAGGCGGGGCACGTAGACTCTGGTATGCGGCCGGGCAGCTTGCGTACTTCAGCGGCAGATGTCACTGCGGTTCCGAAGCCGGACACGACCATTGGCAGCGCGTTTCTCTGCGACTTCGCTGATTGGACGGACCGTCTGGAGGGCGTCACCAGCTACAAGTACAGAGGGGCGGAGCGCGCATCTGAACCGACGTTCAGAAAGGTGGAGTGGGTCCTATATTTCAAACATAAATATGGTCGCAGCTTCCGCAAGCTTTGGCAAATCCCGCCGCGTGATTGGACAGCGCCGAAAAGAGAAATGGCGGTGCGGCGTCGCCACGGCCGCGACGCTTTCCCCCCTCGGAAACTTGCCGCTTCGTTCGCCACTTCTGCGCCACAGCGCGCCCCCGCGTTTCGCGCGCCGTCGTCGCCAGTCTCTGCAGGTTCGTAGGTTGCTTCGGGGACCAGTCAGGCAGCCATGCCGTGCATCGTAGAGAGTGGTCGCGCGTGCGGCGCCAAGAAAATGCGGAGATCTCCGGACGAGTTCTCTCGAAGAGTCTCCGGCATCTCGCGCGTCCCGCCGGGGCCAGAGTGCCTCTCGGTGGGAAGTCGGCGCCAGCGTCATCTCTCCAGCGACGCAAGTAGGCTTGAGGCCATCGAGCGCAGAAAGAAGGGCGTGAGCGATGACAGCCTGTTCGCCTTTCGCGTTGAAGGGGAGGCATCCTTACGACGCCCCAGTTCACGAACCTGACGCTCTTGCCTTCCCCTTTTCCCTCGCTGCGCAGGAGAGATAGAGGGCAAGTAGACGCGGCGCACCCTAGAACCATGGCCGGCTTGGCTGTTGAGCTCGCCGGCTACGGCATTCTCTCCGGACAGGAGGCCACAGGTTCGCTTTTCGCATTCGATTGGCCCGTGCTTGCAGCGTGGCGGACCCCGTCTGACCTTGCGACGCGCCCGGTCTTCGGCAGGTCCCGTGTTTGTCGTGAGCGTCCAGCAGCCAATGCATTCCTGGACCGTGTACCGGGACATCAACGCGTTCCGCACGCTGGATACCCACCTGAGACTCGCCGTGGAGACTCTGCCGGACCTCCCGGAGGCCGCCCTCACGGGCGGCATGACGCCGGTCGCCCTGGAGGATGCGCGGAAGCTGCTGGAGCAGTGGCTGCAGCGGGTGCTGCACATTCCGGGCACACCGCAGCAGCCGATCATGAGGAACTTCCTGTGCAACGACGCCAACCTGCCCCCGCCGCGGATGCACATCCAGTGGGCAAGTCCGTATCGTCAGAGCTTAGATGAAATGGAAATGGACGAGCTGTTTGATCGGCACCTTGACGAGCGAGAGTACTGCAGAACCGACCACGAACATGAGGACGATGCGCCGTCGCCCTCGCCGCGGAGGATCGACGATGACATCGAGGACGAGCTTGATCTCGAATCCGAAGAAGTTGAGGACGTGCGCGGCTTTCTCCTGAGCGACGGCGGAGGTACCTTCATGTCGAGCCACATGGGCTCGGTGTCTCTTAACAGCTATGGAGGGATCGGCATGGATCACGGCATCGCGGGCTTCAGCTTGAGTCCCCACGCCGGGATCGGCCTTGGAGTAAACCCGGTGCCGGTCTCGCGGCCGGCCGCCACCACGGGCGCGCTTTCCAGCGCTCTTGCGGACTCCACGGTGGACGGCACGACCGACTCGAGACCGACCGTCCTGGGGGCGGCGGACGGGCAGCCCTTTGGTGGAGCGCCCAGTGGTGGTGCGCACGAGGCGGGGGAAGCTGGGAGCGTCCTGGACACGATGGGATTGAGGATGCCGGAGCGACCACCCGAGGGGAGCCGGACAGTCGGGCTGGATTCCTTCAAGCTGCTCAAGGTGATCGGGAAGGGAAGCTTCGGCAAGGTCTTCCTTGTTCGTGAAAAGCAAGGACAGCAAATCTATGCCATGAAGGTGCTCAGGAAAGCAAACATCATCAGGCGGAATCAGGTGGAGCACACGAAGACGGAGCGCAGCGTCCTGGGGTACATCCGGCACCCCTTCATCGTCGGTCTGAACATGGCCTTCCAAACGCGAGACAAGCTCTTCTTCGTGCTGGACTACTGCGCGGGGGGCGAGCTGTTCTTCCACCTCGGAAAGCTCGGACGGTTCCAGGAGCCCAGGGCGAAGTTCTACGCAGCGGAGATTGCCTGTGCGCTGGAGCACATCCACAGTCTCAACATTATCTACAGAGATCTGAAGCCCGAGAACGTTCTGCTCAACGCCATGGGGCATGTACAGCTGACGGACTTCGGCTTGAGCAAGGAGGGGATCGACTCGAATGTCCGGGGGGCCACTTCCTTTTGTGGAACCCCCGAGTATCTCGCGCCCGAGATCCTGAACCGACAGGGACATGGCCGAGCGGTGGATTGGTGGAGCCTCGGGGCGCTGCTCTACGAGATGCTGACTGGGCTCCCGCCCTTCTACTGCCGGGACCGAGAGCAGCTGTTCGAGAAGATCCGGAGAGCGGAGCTGAAGTTCCCCCGGTACCTCAGCGGCAGGGCGAAGCACCTCCTGGAGGGCCTCCTCACGCGCAACCCGCACAAGCGGCTGGGATCCGGGCCTAGCGATGCGAACGAAATCAAGGAGCATCCCATGTTCGCGGATCTCGACTTCGGAGCGCTGCTGCAGCTGAAGATCTCTCCGCCTTGGCAACCCCAGGTCGTGGGCAGTCTGGACACGTCTTTGTTCGACAGGGAGTTCACGAGTATGCCGATTTTCTCTCCCGACGGGGCGCCGCGCGATATTCGATTGGACGGCATGGAGGATCATGACGCGGTGTTTGAGGGTTTCACTTACACCGGCGAGAGCGGCGTCCATTTTCAGTCCCCGAAGCAAAGTCCGACCCTGTCACCATCCGGCACGGCACCCGTCGCGCCATTCGCGCCGGCTGCGCTGACGCCCTCGGCCCTGAACCCGGCTCGCGGAGACCAGGTTGGTTCAGCGTCCGGAGCCGTTGTTCGCGGGTTCCGCTCATGACCCATGATCCCTTCCAAGCAGGGACCTGCTCACGCGACACCGGCTGGCATTGGTCAGGTCGAGCAGCGTTCCTGAAGGAAAGAGATGACGGGGTCATCGACGAGCACGCTTGAAATGAACGTCACCTCGTCCAGAAGGACTTGGGCGGGTGGCCACGAAAAGGGATTGCTGTTCCGCAGGCAGACGTGGGCATTCTGCCCTTGCACCAAAGCAAGGGTTTGAGCATGGTTCGCACTACGCAGGGAACCACCGACGTGTCCTTGGGTCACTGGGAAGCGCTTTTGATTGGTTGATGCCTTAGGGGCATCGAGCATCCGAAGGCCGCGCTTCCGTGGCGCGAGGTATACGTGGTGGTCTCCAGTCGCTGTGGGCGCTTAGGCAGAAGAGAGTCTGGCAATAGTATCAGGCAGTTGAAGGTAGTGAGTTCACTTAGAAGATTACTATCGGGGTCCGATTTTGGATGTGCAGATGTGGCTGCAGAGTTGCCGCTGACCTATTATGCGAGGGGACAATAAGCTTCCGCCTTCGATTATGCTTGCGTCGTCCTTCATGTCCAAGCAGCCGCTCTCCCCTCAAAGCGAGGCAGCAGCGGTTGTCCTCTCAACGCCGCAGTCGCTCTCCCTTCAGACGGTAATCCCCTGAAGAACCTTTACGCTTGGCTGGCTAGCAGGAGCCGGTGTATCGCAGCCTCGAGATCCCCTGCGCCGCCCCCGGCATCTGCGCCGCCATCGCGCTGTCTATCTGCAGCCCCAGTATCTACAATCTCGTGCACGTCCTGGCCGTCGATTTCGCTGCGAACGAGGTGAACCTCCACTGCGCCCGGTAGGTCGCCCGCCTGTCTGAAGGCTTCCGCGCAAACCGCCGCAAAACGGCGTAGGGCTGCTCCGTTGGGCGCTTCCGTGAGGAGATCACCACTGTGTTCATCAAGAAAGGCCATGACCCTCCGAGCGCCAGCCTACTCATCAGCAGAACAGATACAGTTGATGATACAGCAGAGACAAAAAAAATAATGCCAGAAAGGCGACATGGCCGACTCACCCCAAGCGCACACGCCCTCCATCTCTCCACTAGTCCGCTAGGCTGCACGCTTACAAGCTCAGGATCAAGCCTCTGCCTGTCGCGATGAGTGCCCACGATCAAGACGGAGGCTCCGAGCGGTCGCTGAGACACAGCAATGGTAGCCTCGTGGGCTTTCTCCGCCAGGTACAAGGCTACATCCATCGGGGTTGGATGGTCGTTCCCAGCCATGACCTCATCTTTATCAAGGAGAGGGAGCGGAATGCATCAGCTAGGAAGCAGACCGCCCGACCCACGCAAAGCAGTGAGGCACCTGCCACAAACTCCCTGCCGGCCTTGACAAGGGCCACTCCATCGACTGCGACGCCCGAGAAGGCGAGGCCCAGACGCCCTTTTGAGTCAAGCTTTGCGAACTTGAGGCCTGCCGGGACCTGGCGCGTCGCATGAGACCTTGAGAAGGCCAGTTCTGGGTCTGTGCAGGGCGACGGACACCTACGTTGAGCTCCAACAGCTTCGGCCGCACGGATCCCATGCTCGTCAACACGAGAACCCCCGCGGAATTCGGAAGCGTGATTGCCAACACCGGCAAGCCCCGATCCGCTGCCGCCTGCGCATGCTCGAGCTGCAGCAGTCGCCCCTCTGGGTGGAACGTCGTGATCATCGTATTGTATCTTGGGTGCAGCGAACGGTTGGATCATCGATGGCCTTTTCGGGGGCTGAGAGGACAGAGACGAGACCCTACCGCGTCTCCCGTGCGAAGGACACCGCCAGCATCAGTGTCCACGATGCCAGGATCGGCTTCATCTCAGCGAGGCCAATCCTTTGGAGAGGAGATGTCGGTTGTGACGAGCCTGCAAGGCGCATAGCCCGCGAGCGAATTCCCCTCCAGCGCGACAATCAGCTGATTCTTGGCGCCCTTCACACGTCTGATCAGGTTTATAACAATTGCAATATATAAAATTTTTGTATATGTTGTGGAGTACCCAGAAGTATGGGAAATAATGTGTGTGATTGGATAATCGTGACCGTAGGGA
>JAAMXY010002794.1:0-15996 GCA_019677205.1 Pinguiococcus pyrenoidosus
TTGATACGGCCTTCCCATTCCTACAGTAAGGCCCGTCCAAAAAGGCACAAGCCGCTGAGGGCGGCGGCGCCGCTAGCAGCCAGCCAGGTCACTCGATGCGGATCTCTTCTTGCGCCAACCATTTCAGATTTCCTCCAGGTTGATTCGGATTGTTTCACCCGGCCGGCCTGGAGTCCCCCCGCATCCTTCCGCTTCTGCAACCTTCCCACTGCGCGAGCTATAGGCTTCTATGTGCTTGTCCGGCGCAAACCCTCCGGCAGCAAGGATTTCGTGATCTGTGTTTGCTTCGTCTCCTGCGTGTCTTCTTTCGATCACTCTATCATGCAGGTATGCAGGTGCGAAAACGCCTGGACTCAACTTCGATAGTTGGTTTCTCTCCTTTCGCTTTCGCTTTTGATGCAATCAAACTTCCGTCTGTCCCCATCCCCTGCGAAGCTGTGCTATGCGTCCCCTTCAAAGCCACGTAAGCTGGCGTAATTCAAAGCTGCAACCTTGCACCACTCTGCGCGGCCTGCTCACCTGTGGCGTAGCTGGCCTCATGAGGCTCTTCAGCTTGCTTTGGCTAGCGGCGGCACTGCCGGGATGCCCAGCGTGGCGGATGCCGGCGCTCCGGACGTGGCGTACCGGCCCCTTGGCAGCGATCACCAATGTTCCGGCAGAAGCGGCGGCCCCCTCCGCCTCGCTGCACGACATGGTGACCAAGTTTCACCACTTTGAGCTGTACTGTGGAGACGCCTTGACCAGCAGGCTCAGGTTCCAGGCCGGGTTGGGCATGCCGCATGTGGCAGAGGTGTCCCTCAGCCTCGGATCCCCGGTCTGCTGCTCGCAGGTCGTCCGCAGCGGCGACTTGACCTTCGTTCTCACGGCTCCCGCGCAGCCAAAGCTGGCCGGAGAGCCTCCCGAGGAGAATCCGCTGCCTTGGTTCGACGCGGAGTCCGCGAGGGCCTTCACGGCGGCTCATGGGATGGGCGTCTACGCCATCGGCGTAGAAGTCACGGACGCCAGGAGGGCCTTCCAGGCGGCGATCGGGGACGGCGCTGTCGCGGTGACGCCGCCAGTCAAGGTTGCGGACGAGCATGGCGAGTGTATCGTTGCCGAGACGCAGATCTACGGCGACTGCGTCCTCCGAATGGTGCAGACGGCCGGGGAGGGCATCGCGAAGCCGTACGAGGGGGTGCACTTGCCGGGCTATACCGACGTAAGAGTGGAGGGCGAGGCTCCCGCGACTTATGGACTCGAACGCTGTGATCATTGCGTGGGCAATGTGTGGAACCTGAGGGACGCCATGAAATACGTCAAAGGTTTCACGAACTTTCACGAGTTCGCCGAGTTCGACCACGCAGACGTGGGCACGGTGAACAGCGGGCTCAACTCCATCGTGCTCGCGTCGAAGAATGAGAAGGTGCTTCTGCCGCTCAACGAGCCGGTGTTTGACACGCCGGTGAAATCGCAGATTGAGACCTACTTGGAGTGGCACGGCGGGGCTGGGGTGCAGCACCTAGCGCTCTTCACGTCGGACATCGTGCACACCGTCTCCCAAGTGCGGAGCAGCGGCCTGTTCACGTTCATGGATCGGCCCGACGCGGGATACTACGAGCGCGCGCGAGACCGGCTTACGTCGGACCTCTATCAGATGGATAGGGACAGCTTAGAAGATGCGCTGCGCAGGGCGGCCGAAGCGGGCGTGCTCATTGATGCGGACGACGAAGGCATCCTGCTTCAGGTCTTCACCAAACCAATCACAGACCGACCAACCCTTTTCTTGGAGATCATACAGAGAATCGGCTGCGATGGACGCGCTGGATGTGGCGGCTTCGGCAAAGGGAACTTCCGGGAGCTCTTCCGGCAGATCGAGGAGCTCGAAAGAGATCAGAAACTGCACGAAAGCCCGAAGTAGAAACTGCTTTCCTTTGTTCGAGGCAGGCATGCAGGCCTGCATTTTCCTTCATGAGCTTTGGCAATCTCCTATCTGGACGCTACGTTTCTCTTTGTCTCTCGACCAGCGCCTGGAAGCTGTGGGGACCTGCTTCCGGGCGTTCCATCAACTCCTTGTAGGTTCCGCTTTCTACTACACAACCTCTGTGGATCACGACTATCCTATCCGCGCGCTTCACGGTGCTCAGTCGGTGAGCGACCATCACTACCGTCCTCCCCCGCATCGCGCCTTCCAAAGCATCCTGGACCACGGCCTCGCTCTTCGCATCTAAGGCGGATGTTGCCTCGTCCAAGAGCAAGAGCTTCGGATTCAGAAGAATCGCTCGGGCGATGGCGATCCGCTGCTTCTGACCCCCCGAGAGACTGACTCCTCGCTCTTCTACGTGCGTCGCGTACCCGTTTGGAAGGCCGCTTATGAAGTCGTGGGCGTTTGCTACTGTTGCGGCTCGGACGACTCTTCGGCGGAGCGAAGCCCTCTCCACCGAACTCATACTCTCGAGCAGCTCCCCTGTGAGCTGCCCTTCATGCATCAAGCCGTAGATGATGTTCTCTTCAACCGTTCCGCGGAACAAGACCGGCTCTTGGCTCACCACACTTACTATCTCTTTGTGTAAGACGCTTGGCAAAATCTGCGCGGCGTGACAGCCGTCTATCAACACCGAGCCCATGGTGGGATCGTAGAAGCCTTGGATGAGATCCAGGCAGGTGCTCTTGCCACTTCCGCTCTCACCGACCAGCGCGACAACTTCACCAGATTTCACAGTGAAGCTGACGCCCTGAAGCACGGGCACGTCCGGCCGACTCGGATATGAAAAGCACACGGCCTGGAACTCCACTTCGCCCAGGCACCGATCAGGCCGGAGATTCGCGACGCCGCTCAGAGCGTGCGACCAGGAGGATCGACTTGCAGGAACGCCGTCTTGGGCACCCGGGTCGTCCACCCGTGGATAAGCTCGGTCGGGCCTGCGATCCAGCAGCTGGAAGACTTTGTCGCCCGCACCGGTGGCCTTGATCAGGGACGTGAACGAGTTCATGAGATTCGACGTATACTCCTGCAGCTGCCCTTGGTACAGCATGAAGGCAATGAGCGAGGCGCTCCGCATGTCGTCCTCGACGACCAGCTGCGTGCCGTAGTAGAGCAGCGCGACTTGCACGCAGGTGTTGATCAGAAACGTCGAGACCAGCATGTAGTACAGCGCTTGAATGTAGGTCTGGCGGATGGCCAGGTCGTAATACTTCGATATCGCGGCGCCGAATCGCCGCGCCTCCGTCTGCTCATTCGCGAAGGCTTGCACGGTGTGGGCCTCGGAGAGCGCTTCCTGCGCCACGGTTCCCGCCTCCGCCAGCGCCGCTTGGACCTTCACGGCATTGTCATGCAGCCAGTCTCCGTAGTACTTGTTGATGATCGAGCAGATGGGCACCACCCCGACGGCCACGAGCGCCAAGCGCCAGTTGGTGAGGAAGAGCACAGCCAGGATGCCGCCGATGCGAACCACCGACTCGGTCGCCCAGCGGAACAGCCACGTGAGGTCGTTGGCCATCTCCGAGGTGTCGCCCGTGAGGCGGCTCATGAGCTCTCCGGTCGGCGTCGTGTCGTGGAAGCTGCGGTCCTGGCGGAGCAGCGCTGCCATGAGCCCAACTCGCAGGTCTCTCACAATACCCTGCTGCGCCACGCCGAAGAGGTAATAGTTCCAGAAGTCCAGCACCGCATCCACCACGCCCACGGCGAAGAGAGCCAAGATGTACATGCGCGCCAGAGGCAGATCTCCGTCGATGGCGGCGCCGATGGCCTCGCTAACCAGCAGCGGACCAGCTAAGGAGAACGGCAGTCGGATCAGCAGCGCCACCAGTCCCGCAGCGATGGTCCACCTCTGTGGCTTGGCGACACGCATGAGTCGCCGAGCTCCTCTGCGCGTCGCTGGGCCGCCGGAGCGGCCGGAGGCGTCGCGTGGCTCATCTGGCAGCAGCGGGTCTTCCAGGTTGCTGAGCGACTGCGTCGCCTCCGGGTCAGCTCGCGCCTTCTGCGCCGCTCGGGAGCTCTTCGCGCCCATGCGGCACTCCTCGGACTCCGAATGGGCACGACGCACGGGCGGATACCGGTTGCTGGAGCGGATGGCGCGCGGAAGTTCTTTTTCTCCAGTGCGTTCGGCGTTCGGCAGTCGTACTGATCTAGATCGATACTGGACGAGAAAAACGTTCACGCCGACGCCGACGATCCACGAGTTCTTCGGAGTTGTGAGTTGTGAGAGCGGGAGGGCCTCATGCCTCATGGCGAGGTGGTATCTCGGGGGCCCAGAACCTCGGGATGTACACCGCGGAGCTTTGAAAGTGTCTGGGCTTGGAGAGGCTTCTTCGCGTGCGCCGATGACGCAGACGCAGGGGGGACCTGATTGCGTGCCAAAAGGGGGAGAAGCATGGGGGAGAACCGTGGCAATCAAGTGCAAGCAGCACTTCATTCTCACTAACGCATCAATCACACGGCCAGAGATACGGCGTCTAATTCATAGTACTGATAAACTGTTCACAGAACCGCACACAACCCTGGCATTTGCGAACACGGAATGCCACACCTAGTTCACTAGAAAGCCTTACAAGCGCATGGATTTGGCAAATTGCTGACACATGTATCTTTGGTCAGCCGCGGATTCCTCAGCTCTATAACTCCAGATTGACATCATCCATGTCAGGGACATCGTGCATTACACCGACGGAAGGGGGCACCTCCAAGCCCAAGTGCCTCTGGAGCACCATCAAGGACAGAGGGACTATCAACGCGACCACGAATGTCACAGCAGCCGAAAACGTTGACCCTAGCATCATGGACACCGTCAGCACGGTCGATCCTGCCTCGCACCAGCTGCGACAGCCGTCACCTACCTGAAATCTTTGCTGGAACATGCGCGGCTTTGCCGTTCTCGGTTCCCTGTGCGCAGCCGAGTTGCTTAGCTTGCGAGAGCAATCATGCGGCGGTCAGTTGCGCACTCCCACCTGAAGGTCTTCTTCTAGTGAACTTGACGCAAACTGTTCCACCGCCTCATCAACGGGAATGAACCGCATGAGAAAACCTGGGGAGCGACGAAGCGATAGGTTAGAACCACCCAACTGCTCAGCATGGCGTTCCTGTCATGTGCTTCACTCACCCAGCGGGAGGGTCCCGCTCGCCAGGATGACCGTCTGGAGCCACTGCGCGCCATCCAGAGGCACCGTCTTCGTGAAGTCTCCGCCGTAGGTTACAATGCTGTACTGCGCCCAGACCGTGAAGATGATGATGCCAATAAAGTGCGCATTGAATAAGATGCCCTTCAGGATGTTCACGCTGGAGTCGATGCTTCTCGCATTGAACTCGTTAAACACCTGGCAGAACACGAACACGTTGAAGAGAATCGTGTAGTGCAACGTCGAGCCGTCTTCGACCCCAAAAATGTCCGCGCCCTCCACTAAGAGATACACTAGCAAGGCTAACTGAAAGCTTGACTGAACCAGCACGTTGCGCCACATCGGCCGGCTCACCAACGACGCGTCACGCTTGTAGGGAGGCCGGGAGAGCACAACGGGATCCGGAGCTTCGGTGCCCAGCGCGAGGGCGCCCATGGTGTCCATGATCAGGTTCACCCAAAGCATCATCACGGCATTCAGAGGCGGGTCGTAGCCATAGAGCGCGCTCAGCAGCGTGAGGACCAGCGCCGTCACGTTCACCGTGAGCTGGAACTGCAAGAACTTGCGGATGTTGTCGAAGACGGTGCGGCCCCAGAGCACCGCCTTGACGATCGAAGCGAAGTTGTCGTCCAGGATCACAATGTCCGACGCGTCCTTCGCCACATCCGTGCCGCACAAGCCCATGCTCAGTCCCACGTCTCCAGCCTTCAATGCCGGGGCGTCGTTCGTTCCGTCGCCGGTGACGCCGACCACCTCTCCGACTCCGTTTGGTCTCCGCGGGTGGGACTCCCACTCCGCACGGTGGCCGGGCAACAGAGCCATGTTGTCCTGCTCCCAGCTCGCCCCGGGATGCGCTTCCTCCCACTCCTCCTGGGTCCTGGGCAGGTTGGCTCCGTTCAACCGCGACACCAGAATGAGCTTGTCCTGCGGGGAGGAGCGCGCCAGGACCTGCAGCCGGGGAAGAATGTCATCAACCTGGCGCGGCGTGAGCCGGCGAAATTCCGGGCCCTCCATCGCGAGGCCTCCCGGCGTCAAGATGCCGCACTTCTTCGCAATCGCAATCGCGGTGTTCTTGCTGTCGCCGGTGACCATTCGCACGGCGATGCCGCAGGCCTTGCAGGTCGCCACGGCTGCCGTCACGTCTGGCCGGAGGGGGTCCAGGATGCCGAGGACCGCGTCCACGCACAAGGCCTGCTCGAACTCTTCCGCCGGGCCCCGGACCGTGCCGGAGCCCGTTACAGGGGACTTCCTTGCCCCAAAGTCCCTGTGCGCAACGATGACCACCCGGAGCGCACGATCCTCGAAGGACGCGATCGTCCGCCGAATCTCTTCTCGCATGCCTGCCGTGAGCGCCGTGGCCTTCCCGGTGGCGTCCGTGAAGCTCTCCGAAAGGCTGAGCACAATCTCCGATGCACCCTTCACGTAGAGCCGAGAGCCACGGGCATCAACCGAGACCAGGGTGGACATTCTCTTCCTCGTCGAGGAGAACGTGAACACCTTGTTCACGCTCGGTTCGACGGCTCGCCGAATCTCTGAGTAGTCCGCGCCGAGGGTATGCGCGAGATGGAGAAGCGCACCCTCCGTCGTGGAACCAACCGTGCGGAAGCCGGCCGCATCCCGGCTGCTCTTCCGAAGCTCGGCAGTGGAGTTGATGCTCACGCCATCGACAATCGTCGGCACGAGCATCGGCATCCGTTTCAGGGCCGTGGCGACACTCAGGGCATTCTCGCCGTCGCCCATTTCCTGGCCTCCGGCCCACGCGTTGACCACCGTCATGCGGTTCTGGGTCAGCGTGCCCGTCTTGTCGCTGCAGATGTTGGTCGCGTTGCCCATGGTCTCACAGGCCGCGAGCTGTCGGATCAGGTTCATATCTTTCATCATCTTGCCGGTGCTGTACGCAAGGCTGATCGTGACGGCAAGCGGAAGACCCTCCGGCACGGCGACGACCACGATGGTCACGGCTAGGATGAAGGCATGCAGAGCAACCTCGAAGCCGTTCTCCCAGCTCAGCGGGGGGTCGGGAACCGGACTGAAGTACCACACCGCCACCATGGTGATGGCCGTGAGGACGGCCATGACGCCGCCGTAGATGCCGATGGTGTTCGCCATGGTCTCCAGCTTCTCCTGGAGCGGGGTGTCCGCCGATTCCACCGCGAGGTTCGCCTTGATGCGGCCCCAGCGCGAGTTGCGTCCGACCGCAATGACGATACCGAGTGCGTTGCCGTCGAGCACCTGGCAGCCGGACAGCAAGAACGGATCCTCCCCTTCCGATTTGGCCTGCTCCTCCGCCTCGCCAGTGAGACTGCTCTCGTCGCAGACGCAAGTCGTGCCTCTGCAGATGATGGCATCCGCTGCGATCTTGTCGCCGGACTCCAGCTTCAAGATGTCGCCCACGACGACATCCTTGACGCCGATCTCCTGCTGCACGCCATCGCGAATGACCTTGACCTCCACATCTTCCCGCACGGCGTTCAGTTTCCGGAACTGCAGCTCCTTGCTGTAGTCATTGGAGGCCGTAACCACCGCCACAATCAGGACGGCTACGAGGATCGCCGCTCCCTCGATCCAGCCCTTGGCCGGGTCGTCGTAGAGGCCGACGGCAAACGAGATCACCGCGCTGACGATGAGCACGATCAAGGTGGCGTCGTCGAAGCTGTCGATGAAGAGATCCAGCCAGGTCTTCGGCTCCGGCGGCGGAATCTCGTTCCTGCCATACACCTGCGCAACAAAGCGCAACATCGCCGACTCTCAGTCCCCTGCCTCGTCCCTTCCGTATCTGGGCGGCGCCCGATGCTGTCTCGTACCTTTCTCCGTTCCTCCAGAGCGACTTCGTCCGAGGACAATCCGCTGGCAGGGTCGACCTGCAGCTTGCTGGCCACCCCAGTGGGACCACCGAGCAGCCGGACGCCATCCGCGTTGCTCGCGTCCATCTGCGGAGACCAGGCTTTGGTTAGGCTGCATCTGTTGAACCGCTCCAGGCCTTCCAGTCGTTCTGAAGCAGGAGGCGCCTCAAGCGCTTCCAAAACTGGAAAACCATCCTGCTTCGATACTCCTGCAGTGGCGCCAACTCTTCTCTGGCGCCAAAGCGGAAACGTGTGCGAAGCAGCTGCAGAAGCTGCCCTCCTTGCAGCTTTGAGCTCTTTAATGGTTCTGACCTGGTCTTCATTGATGCCGGCCAGATCCGCGATGCTGAGTTCCACTTGTGGAGACATGACGTCCGCGTCTGGAGCTCCCGGCGTCCGCGAGGGGTGTACAGCGCTCGCGGAAGGCGGAAGAGAAGGAGACTTTCGTCGCTCAAAGAGAAGACAAGCGAGAAGCAAGAGGAGGTACCGCCACAAAGATGGCGCCCTCGCCCGTAGCAAGCGCCAATCGCTTCGCTCGCAGACACTACGGGAGCTGTGGCCAAGTGGGACACCGCGTTGGAAAGCTTCGCCGTTCAGGAGACCGGCTCCAGACGCTCTCCTCCACTCGTGCGCATTACCACGTCGTCCGCTATGAACCGATAGGATCTCTTGTTCAATTGATGGACTCAAGATGGTATATGATTACCTAGTTTATAGATGTGAATATTCAAAAAAAAGAAAATTCCTCTAGAACTGAGTTGCACCCTGGCGATTGCCACGCGTCCGATTCTCGGAATCCCATTACAGGCGAATTGGATGTGAGCGTAAGAAACCAAAATAGCGAGGTATGATTGGTTGCCGAAGCGCATGTCCACCTGCTCGCGTGGTATGCACAAATTGATCGCAATCAGATTTTTCTAGAACTTGGGTATTTTAAATTTTCAAACTCTTGTCATATATTCACACAAAATGTACATTTTTATTCAAGATAACGTTCATTGGAAAAAGGTTGTCCGAAGCAAGGCCATGAATACGCTGAACCCGAAGGAAAGGCTTTGGGGGGCAGAAGCCGTGCGCCTGGTGGCCACCCAGCCTGGCGCCGCCACTCGCGGACTGTGCAATCCTGCGACAGAGGGCCCCAGAAGAAATCAATGGAGGGATGAGCGAGGAGGCGCTCTCCACCTTCTGCTCGGCCACGGGCGCACCGCCCGCCGTTGCGCGGCAGTACTTGGAGATGACCGCCGGGGACGTGTCCAACGCCGTGCAGCTTTTCGTAGACTTGTCTGGCGGCGCTGCGGTGCCGGGCTCCGCGAGCGCAACCTCCGCGTCGCAGGGGGCAGGAAAGAGGAGTCCGGAAGTCCTGGAGGATGGCACGCAAATCCGGCCCCCGGACATGACGAAGCGCCAGCGGCTCATCGCGCCTCCGAATCCGCTTCTGCTCGGTCCTGGGACCCGCCGCAGCATGCGCACGCGCTACGGACCCTTCGCGGAGGCCGCTTCAGCGGCTTTGAACCGTCCGCCGCCCATGGACTTTCGGAGAAGATTGCAGGGTGCGGCAGCTCCGGGCGGGTCGTCCGATCTGGAAGCGCTGTATGCGCCACCGGCGGACCTCGTGGTCTACGGGAACTTTGACGAAGTCCGCCGGAATGCCAAGGCCAGCAGGAGGTGGCTCCTTGTGAACATCCAGGACAAGCGGATGTTTGACAGCCACCGACTGAATCGCGACGTCTTTCGAGACCAGTGCGTCCGAGAGATCATTCAGCACGGTTTCGTGCTTTGGCAGATGCAGAGGGACTCACCGAATGGACTGTCCTTCATGCAGCGGTACCGCAGCCACGTGAGCTCGGAGCTGCCGCTGCTCTGCGTGGTGGATCCGCGCACGGGAGGGGTCAAGTGGTCTCGAAATGGCTTCGTGGACCCGGACCGTCTCATCGGGTTTCTGAGCGACTTCGTGGCGAGCCAGGACCTTGGAGAGCCACGGCCACTGGAGGCGAGCGGAGGCGCAGGGCAGTCTGGGGTTATCGATGTTCTGGAAGAGCCGGAGGAGGGAGTGAAGCCTGGATCCTCGCAAGGTCCTCGAAGCGACGCTGATGTCGTGGATTTGGTGGGCGAAGGGCCGCCGAACGCGGGTCGGCTCTCGAGTGGCTCGGTCATCGATATCACAGACGCGAAGCAAGCCGAAGAAGATAGAAAGCTGCCGGCCGAGCATAAAGGGCAGGCAGAGCAGAAGACTCCGGTCGACACGGAGGGCAAGGTGCGATCCGAGGAGAAGGCGCCCAGTGCGGAGACGAAAGGGGCGGAGCCGCCTGAAGAGGCGACGTGCGCTTCCTTCATCCGCGATCGCGAGGCACTGATAGACGAGCCGGAAAAGAATGCGGCGAAGAAGACGACACGTGTGCAGCTTCAGTTTCCGGATGGTAGAAAGGTCTCTCGCCGCTTCTTCGCAAGCCAATCCGTGGGGGACTTGTTTCGATTTGCCGCCTCACACTTGGAGAGCTACGGAAGCGATGATGGATCCGAAAGCGTCCCGAGATTCGACCTTAGAACGGTACGGCCGGCCCGATCTCTGGCCGACGTGATCGAGGAGTACGAGTCTGGAAGGCCTGAAGAGATCGTCGTGAACCTGGATGGGAAGGAGGGCCCGTCGCTGGAGAGCGCGAACCTCCTCATGGCATCGTGTGTGCTGCACCTGATCGATGCGTGAAAGCATCGTGGCTGGCGGATCCAAATTCCAGTCTTCCAGACTTCCAGACTTCCAGGAGCTACGACACGTGCATGTGCAGCCCATCGCATGCCCATATGGCGGACGTGGCTGACATGACGGGAGGAGCTGCCTGGCGGAAGGAGATGAGAAGACCGCTACGGCAGGAGAGGATTTTATTTTTGCGCTCAGAGAATCAGCATCGATGGCCTCGAAGGATGGCCTACTTCTGCTACCAAGTGAGCTGAGCAGACAACGCTGCGCGAGTTCCCGTTGCTGAAGTGCCAGCTCGCCCAACTTGTCCGCCTCGAAAGCTGAGGGAGAGTCCCAGTGCTGCCAGCTTCTACGAAAACCGCCTTCGCCAGGTCTTCCTACCTCTGAAAGCCCCCACGCGGGCTGAGCTACCACCACGCCACGAAGACACCAGCTCCGGCAGACAGCGACTCACCTTCCTCCCAAGACACCAGTAGGCTCGCAGCGAGAAGCAAGAGTGTTGCAGGAAGACCTTTCTCTATCGCTCAGACTCAGATGTGTTCGTTGCGTGCCCACACGTCGTGGCGCGGTGCCTTGCCGTGCAGCATCCCTTCGCAAGCATCACAGGCGGCGGTCGCCAACGTTGCACGTGGACATCGCAGCGGCGGCGAGAGTGACGCATCAGGTTCTTCAGGTGCATGCCTCCATCCGGGACGAAACGTTCTCCATCCTCACTTGCCATTAGTCGCCCGTCTGGTCCAGGGCATACACTTTGGCGAGGAGCCAGTGATACGCTTCCCCCGTGAGCAAGCCGTCCTTGTGGTCCTTCTTCAGGGCCTGCAGAAGCGCTCTGCGTCTCGCGTGATCCTCCAGCAGCCTCGCACCCGGTGTCGTCGCCCGGCCAATCTCCTTTGCCCTCTTCATCTCCCGTTCAAGCCCCACAGCATCTGCTGCAGACGGCCGAGTTTCAGCCTGCTCCGGCGGGGAAGAGACCTGGACTCCTCGCACAGCGCCCTGACTCGCATCCTCCACGTCTCCCAAGGGCCCAGCCAGCGCGCTAATCTCCTGGTTCAGATCCTAAGGAAGTTCGGCGCTGAGAGACCCCAGTGTCCGCAAGCAGTCTGTATCCGCATCCGATCTGTGCGAAGTGCGAGATACGCACCAGAACGTCGGCCAAGGAGAGTTCTACCTTGGGCGGTGGCTTGTCAGACAGCAAGCGCCACGGGCTGCGCAGTCGCAGCACTGCGATAACGCGAGACAGAGGGCGTTTTAACTGCATTTGGCGGCAAAAGTGACCGCGTGAAATTAAGGCGGCAGATCTCGCGTTCGGAAGGGGAAATCTCAAAGCCTTGGGTTTATCATGTAGTGTTAGACAACTCCACCTGCTTCGACTCTGCATCCAATGAAGATCTAGGAGTTCCGTCACAAGCGACTTCCATAGGATCTTGTGAAGGCCTGCTTAAGCGTCGCTGCCAATCTGGAAGGGCACCCAGAAATCCATCCGCCAGCGAGTTTGCCGCGTACTACTCCGTCCCAAACCTACGCACGCCGGAGTTGCACCCCTGGCGCCTTCGCCGCCGTACACGTCAGCGCCGTTGGCGCCACAGTCGCCATGGCGGTTTCTCCGAACGCGTTGGCAGAGTCGCGCCTGCTCAACGTGAATGTGGGTGTGCTGGGTCACGTGGACTCCGGGAAGACGTCGCTGGTGGCGGCGCTGAGCACCACGCTGAGTACGGCTGCGCTCGACAAGTCTCCACAAAGCAAAAGTCGCCGCGTTACGCTGGATCTGGGCCTCTCCGCCTTCACTCTGCCCATGCCCGATGCGCTCCAGCTGGGCGCGAGTCGAGCTGGCTGCGACACGGGCACGCTGCGGTGCACGCTGGTGGACTGTCCCGGCCATGCGAACCTCATCCGCACGATCATCGGCGGCGCCAGCATCATCGACATAGCCATTCTGGTGGTGGACGTGACGAAAGGCTTCCAGGCGCAGACGGCGGAGTGCCTGGTTATCGCCGAGATCTGCTGCAAGGACCTGGTGGTGGCGCTCAACAAGGTGGATGTCCTGCCGGAAGACGCCCGCGCCGCCACGGTGGAAAGGGCGAGGGCCATCGTCCTGAAGACGCTGGAGAAGACGCGCTTCGCGGGCGCACCGATCATCGCCACGGCTGCGGCGCCATCTGGAGTGCGCTGGAGCGTGCAGGAGGAGAAGCCGGGAGAGGCAGCTCCGGCGGTGGCTGCGTCGACGGCGAAGCCTAAGGATGATGGAGCGGCTGGGGCGGGAGAAGGCGAGGAGCCGCAAGCTGAGATGGGGGAGGCAGGCGAAGCAGTCTCCCCCTTTCAACCCATCGGGATCCAGGAGCTCCTTGACGCCCTGCGCGCTACGATGCACATGCCCTATCGGCATTACGACTTCCCGTTCCTGTACGCGATTGACCATTGCTTCAGCCTCCGCGGTCGCGGGACCATCCTCGCCGGGACCGTCCTCCAAGGGAGCGTCGCACCGGGTGACGAGATTGAAATTGTGCACCTCCGACAGACGCGGAGAGTCCGTAGCCTGGAGATCTTCAAGAAACCCGTCCAGGCCGCCTACCAGGGTGATCGCGTCGCGCTGAACGTGCCGAGCTTGGATTCGAACAAGGTTGAAAGGGGCATTGCGTGTGCGCCGGGGATCGTCCTGCACCTTCGCGCTGCCGTCGTGCTGCTGCGGAAGGTCCGGCACCACAAGCGCGACCTGGAATCCGGGAGGAAGCTGCACGTGACCATTGGGCATCTCACCGTGATGGGCACCTTCTACTACTTCGGAGCCGTCGAGCTGGCGCTGCAGTACGCAGGTGGCGAGTCGGCCATGGAGAGGGGAACGGCGCTCGACGCCGGGGGGATCTCAGGCGCTGCGGCGGTGGACGTGCCCACGGAAATTCTGTACGATTGGGAAAGGCCGTACGAGTACTCGTCCGCGCTTCTCGAAGCGAGAGAGGTCCGCAGCCAGGTCGCTGATGCGGCTGCGGCCCAAGCCCTTGCAGAAGCCCCCGAACCGGCGACGAAGAAGCGGCCGCCGCTGCATTGGGCTTTCGTGCAGTTTGACAGTCCCGTGCCCTGCCCCGCGCACAGTGTCCTGATCGCCTCCCGCCTCGACCTCGACGGAGACACCGGTGGAAGCAGCAACTGCCGGATCGCGGCCTACGGCAGAGTCGTGGAAGGAGTGCCGACACCTGGCTCCGACCCGGGCGGCAGAGACTCGGCGCGGAGTACGGGAGGACCAATGCTCCCCCGATTGTACAAATGGAAGACGCGGACCGGCGTCGTGGCGCGCGTGACCAGCGGCGGCAGGCGAGGCGGCGACGGCTTTGAACCCGTCACGGAGTACATCGTCTCCGGCATGTTTGCGAACGGGGCCGCAGTCATGGGATTCCTCAACTGTGTGGTGATCACCGGTCGAGGTGTGCTGGGTCGGCTCGTCGCAGCCTACGGCACGGCTGGAGAAGCTCGTGTCCATCCCATCGGCGTCAGTCCCGGTTGCAGCCCCCCCGCGCCGGACAGAGGAGCTCAGGTTTACGCAGGGGACTCGGTGTTCCTGAGGTTTAAGAAGTTCACCAAAATTGGGGGCAAACTGCCGCACGTACCGCCACCCCGCGAGTTCTTCCAGGGCTCTTCCCCGGTGGTGTATCAGGACGACGACAGCAAGCTCCTGCCCCTCGACCTTCGGCAAAGTGACGACATCCCAGCCGAGGTGGTGCAATACCTGCGCGCTGACCGTCCGGAGCGCAAGCAGAAGGAAGGTGCTTCAGAAGGCAACAGCGCTCTGCGGTCAGAAGCAGCCTCGGCCGCCGATCGCAGCCCAGCGGCGAAAGCCGAGTCGTCTGATTCCTCTGGCGGAGTTGTCGCGAGAGAGGTCAGGACGGGCACAATATCGACGTTCAAAGGTGCGTCGCTTGTGATGCCTCGTGTGTGCCATAGGCTTCGGAGCTCACCCATGACGCTGAAACGCCCCCAGGGTCCCAGGACGAGGAGTATGTGCTCGCTATCGTTCAGGCGGCGTTCAGTCCCGCCGAGGACATCCGTGCATTCGTGGGAAGTCCCGTCTTGCTCAAGAAGCACGAAGAGAACTACTCGAAAGACTTGGAAGGCGCGCTTGAAGGGCCCTTCGCGAAGTCCGGAAAATGCAAGGTCCGGCTCCCCTCCGTATCAGGCGCACAGCTAGGTGACGAGGTTGAGATTCGGCTGATTGACGAAGAGCATCAGGAACACCATAGCTAACGACGACAGACAGGATGGAATGCATCGTTTACGAAGCTAGCCCGGCCGCTTGATGGCCTCCCACACTTGCAACGCCTGCCTCGTCCCTTTGACATTGTGCACGCGAACGACGGCGGCCCCGTTGGCACTCGCTGCAATGGCTGCTCCGACGGAGCCCCAGTCTCGGTTCCCAGCATCGCGCTCCCCCGTAATCTCTCCAATGAATCTCTTCCTGCTTGCGCCAACGAGCAGCGGAAACTGCGCCGCGCTCTCGTGGCGACCCGAAGCACCTCGCTTTCCAGGCGCGCCCAAAACCTCCAACTCCCGGAGGAGCTCTATGCTCTGCTCGTGGGTCTTTGCGAAGCCGATGCCTGGATCCAACATGATATCCCACGCGCTGATTCCTACGGCTTGTGCTCTCGCAGCCTGCCGCCGCAGTCCGTCGTTGACCTCGCTGGCGACGTGGTCGTAAGTCGCAAGGCTCTGCATGGTCTTGGGCGTTCCTCGCATGTGCATGAGGATCACGGGGACCTGTTCAAGGACTTTTTCTTGAGCCCAGAGCCAAGCAGGGGCGACAGGTGGCTGCGCGGAAGCAAGCTTGCACCTGTAGTTCTTGGACCGTTGGAAGCATGGCAGGATCGTGCTCTCCGCCGGAGACGTCGTTCACGATGTCCGCTCCCGCCTCGACTGCAGCCGAGGCGACTCTCGCTTTCCTCGTGTCGATACTGATCGGCACAGGGCTTTGCTTTCGCAACGCCTCGATCACGGGGATCGTTCTCTCGAGCTCCCGAGCGATCTCCACGTCGTCCGCGCCGGGACGGGTTGATTCTCCGCCGATGTCAATCACATCCGCGCCATCTTCCACGAGCTGCAGAGCCGCCTCCACCGCCCTCCGCCAGTCTCTGGCGTACTGTCCTCCATCGCTGAAGGAGTCCGGGGTAACATTGAGTATGCCCATGACCTTGGTCCTGCCGTCCAGCCGCCAAAGCGCCTCACTGGTCGCGGGAAAGACGGGATACAGCTCTCCCTGTGGATCCGCAGCCTCAGGAACCAGCTCGGGATCCAAGTCGGAGAGCGGCCGAAGCACAAAGGCCCGCTGGTGCATTCGAGGATGCGGAATCGTCAGCTCGCGCCCGTCCGGCAACACCATGTCCA
>JAAMXY010002804.1:0-33858 GCA_019677205.1 Pinguiococcus pyrenoidosus
AGCCGTAATCCGGAAAAAAAGCCCAGAAATCGGCGAAATTTAAGCCGAAAAACCCACAGGCCTAGCGGCATTGTCCGCCAGCGCTCCATAGCGAGGCTGATCGACCATTTTCGATCTTGGACTCGACAAGTTTTGAAGCCCAAAACGCCACAGAAATCGTCGGTGTTGGTCGGGGAAACCCTCTTTTTGTTGTGCACGGCGTCTTGAAGGGGCCTGCGAGGAGATGGAGGCGTCGGAGACGCTGTCGACGCAGAGCGTCTCCGTGACGACGCCAGTTTCGGGCGTCTCAGCTCTTCGACAGCTGCACGAAGGCAACGCGGCGCTTCCGAGGGCTCTTTTCGTCCTGTTCGGCTTCTCCAGCTGGAGCGTCCTGAATGCGCTGTGGCTGCAGCTGCCCAACCTGTACACCAGCGTCCCCGAGGGCTTCCAACTCGCCACGTACATGCTGGCCGCCCTGAGTCTCACCAACCTGCCGCCGCTGCTCATGTCCTTCTTGAGCTCGGAGCAGCAGAGCAGACTGCCGTACCAGCAGATCATCGTGGGCCTGATCTTCAGCAGCTCCCTGCTGAGTTTCCTGCTGGCCGCGTTCTGGGATAGTCGCGTGAGGATCGGGGGCCAGGAGCACAGCGTGGCTTTGCTGCTTCTCGTGGCGCTTTCTGGAGTGGCCAACAACTCCACGGGAGTCGTCTTCTGGCCATGGACGGGCAAGCAGGCCAAGGAGTTCACCAAGTGGCTGGGCATCGGAGAGGGCATGTCGGGGCTGCTGCCCGGGGCGCTCGCGGTGATCCAGGGCGCCGGTTCCCGACGGCTCTTGTTCTCGGCGTCGGCGTTCTTCTCCTGCATCGGCGTCTTCAATGCGGCGTCTCTCCTGGCTTTTGTGGGTCTCTGGCGAATGGAGACGCAGGGGCTCCTGAGGGAGAATGTGGAGAAAGGCGACGACGAAATCGCCCTTGCATCGACTGAGGAGGAAGCGTCGACGAGCAGGGACTCGGAGCGCTTGCAGACGGACTCGATTCCGCTGCTCGGCGTCGCTGTGCAGGAATCGGCCACAGCGCGGAAAGGTGGCCCTTCGCTAGATGCGCTCGTTGCCCTGCTGAGGGAGCCCTCCACCTGGTTGTGCGCGTCGCAGACGTGGTTCGCGCTCTGGGCATTCGGAATCCTCCAGTCGGTCAATAGCTACGCCACCGCCAGCTATCCGCGAGCCGCCACGGTGCTGCTGTGGTGCACGGTCCTGAGCTACGTCATGGACCCGGTCGGTAGGGCGGTCGTGGGCCTCCCCGGGCTGCGCATGGAGCGCCCGCAGGACATCGTCCTTCCCATTGTGGTGTTCACTTGCTCGGCCTCGGTGATCCTTGCGGCCGCTGCCATGAGTCCGAACGCGCCCTTGAAGGACGTCCCGGGCGGAGCTGCACTTGTGATTCTGTGCAACGCTGTTTGTGCTGGCCTCTTTGGGTTCGTGAACACGGGGGTGTATCTCATTGGCAGGCACATCTTCCCGGAAGGAACGCTGGAGCGCTTCAATTGGAACGCGTCCGCGGCGGTGCAGCTGGGATCGATCATCGGCGCGGGCTTTTCCTTGCTGTTTGTGGTGTACTTGCAGCTCTTTGACAGTGAATGACGTGATCCGCAGCAAGTGACTTGATTCGCAGTGGATAGCTCGTCCCCAGTAGATTCACTGGTGTGGCACCAGCGTGTGGGACTGGTTGGCGGACGCGCAAGCACCAGGTGGCGTCTACGAGCGCTTTGCTCGGCGGTCAAGAAGCTGTGGGAGTACGACAGCGCGCATGAAGGATCTCCTTTGTTCAAGATTGCGTCTGCGATGACAAGCAGTGGCGCGTCTTTCTGCGCGCGCAGCCATGCATGCAGGCAAACACACAGACGTTCGCATACGCGGAGGTTGGAGATCAACGTCCGGCGTCCGGCTCGCAGCAAGGTCTGGAGAGCATCGGCTGATACATGGACAAAACTGGACCAATCTTGCCGCAAACGTACAGGAGTCCTCTCTGTCCTACAAAGCCCGATGATGCGCACCGGAGAGCGTGCTCCGATCTAGGTCACCGTCCTGGACTTCCTACAAACGTGGCCCACCATCAAAGATGGGCGCTTGCGCCCTTCGCCAGTGAGGAGGGCGCGTTCTTTACATGGTCAATGAAGAACTGGACTATCTTCTCCTCCAAGTACTTCCTGTCGGATGACCTTCTCGGCAAGTGCCTTTCATCCGGGAACAAGAGGAGCTCGTAGTTCCGGAAGTTCGCCTCAATGAGCTTGTTGATCAGTCTCGCCGAATGGCGAAAGTGCACGTTCTCGTCGATGAGGCCGTGGACCAAAAGGAGCCGCTGATGAGGCTGAAGCAACTGCACCTGATTGAGCACGGAGGAGGCCGAGTACCCGTCCGGTACCTCCTGTGGCGTCCCCATGTATCTCTCGGTGTAGTGAGTGTCATAGCCGTCCCAAGACGTCACGGGAGCGCCCGCTGCGGCGGCTCGGAACGTGTCGGATGCTCGGCACAACGACATGACCGACATGTAGCCACCGTAGCTCCATCCATAGATGCCAACGCGATTCGGGTCGGCAATGCCGGCGGAAACCAGTGCGGCAACAGCGCACTTCTGGTCGTCCACTTCGGTTGAGCCCATCCGGTGCTTCAAGACCGACTCAAAGAGCAGTCCTCGATTGTAAGAGCCTCGATTGTCGCATTTCATGACGGCGAATCCAACGGAACGAAGGTACTGCGCGCGCAGGTCGCCAGTGAGTCGCCAAGCAGACGTCACTTGCTGGACGTGCGGCCCACCGTACACGGAAACCAACAGCGGGTACGGGCCCGGGCCAAACTTTTGCGGATCCGGGAGGTAGACCGCTGCCATGAGGTCCGGATCCTCGGCTCTCTCCCCCGTGCTCACGGAAAGCATCTTAGGTGGTCTCAAGAATCCCACGCCCTGCAGCTGCCGCACGGTGTCGGTCGCTGCGGAGTGGAGAGGCTCTTCGGCATCTTGAGCCGAGCAGCACAGGTGGTCGCCCGACAGGATCTCTGGGCACCCCTGGCGCCATCCTTTCGGAACCGGCATTGCGGAATCGACATCGGCGGGCGAGTACCACTGAACCTCGACGGGCTCGGTCTTCGGCCTCTTTATCACCTCGAAGTTTTGCCCTCCTCGCAGCAGCTTCTTCAGGCCTGCGAAGCCGCCGTCCAAGTTCCGCACCGTGGTGAAGCTCGGCATGCTCAGCGTCGTGCGAACTGCCACGTAGCATCCATCCTCCTTGCGAACGATGCCGTGGTGACTTCCTCCAAGGGGCGTCAGTCTTATCAGCGGCAGCGGCGGCTGCAAGGGCGGCGGAATGTGCACCGCGTAGAGGTGCGTCTCCAACGGAGTGTCCGCGTTGCCGTACACGAAGACCATGTCCGTCGCCGCGGACACGGCGGCAATGTTGATGCAAACCCAGTTCCCCGTGGTGAGCGCTGCGCAAAGGAACGTCTGCCCCAGCTCCGCAACATACGTGTAGAGGTAGAGATGCGCGTATCCGGTCCGCTCGGAGCTCCACAGGAAGGAAAACGAACCCGGAGGCAGCGAGTCGACATTCAGCCCCGGCGGCTTTCGCGGAGTCGGCAGGAACCGCAAGTCGTCGTGCAGGTTGACCCATATCCGGGACTCTTCTCGGATCATCAGCTGGCAACTTCCCGTTGCCGGGTCCCCCCGGTGGAGTTCGAGCGTCGACTGCGCTCGGTCTTGGGTCTGCAGAAGCAGCGATCCGTCCGGCGCCCAGTTCACCCGCGCGATGTAGAGCTCTCTTTCTCCCTCTCCGTCGCCAATCGAGGGCCTCATCCAGACCGTCTTGCGCAGCTCGAGGTTGAGGACTGCAAGGGAGACGCGCGGATTCTCCGCCCCGGCAAAGGGATATCGGTGATCTTCCTGGCTCACTCCGGGAGTTGCCGGGTCGTCTTTGCCACTGTGCATGATGCGAAAGACGGGGATGTGTCCCTCCTCCACCCGACAGTACGCCAGGCACCTCGAGTCCCTCCTCCACCAGAAGCCGTCGGAACGCTGCATCTCCTCCTGCGCGATGAAGTCCGCGAGGCCGTGGGTGATGCCCGCGTCCGAGTCCGCGCCAGCTGTGAGCTGCACCGGTGTCACCGAGCAGTCCGCCAAGGCCAGATCGGGCATTTCGGCAAGCCACAGCTCGCCGTTTGCCACAAACGCCACGCTGCGGCCATTCGGAGACACCTTCGGGTCGATGATCCCACCGCCCACAGCCCTCTTGTCGACGAAAAGCCGCAGCTCCGGCGCCGGTACATCCACCTCGGAAACCGCGGGCGGGACGGCCAGGTACAGACTGCCCTGTAGTGGCACAAGCACGCTCGGACGCTGCTGAAACGGCTCGGTGAACCACCTGTAGTTGGTGATACCGACCGTGAAGCTGCGCGTGCGCTCTCTCCGAAGCTTCTCGTCGAGAGAGAGGTTCTCCTCGGTGTCCAAAATAGTCGCACTAGCTATCACCAGCTGTCGCTTGCGCCCGGAGCGCAGATCGCACGCCCAAAGCGCTCGCTCCAGACTGTTGTGCTCGCTGTACAAGAAGCTCACTTCGTTTCTGCTTGGCACGAAGCGCAGCTTCTGCAACGAGTTGCTCCCTGGCCGGTTCAGCTGCGCCACCTTGGCTAGGTCCATCTTGTCCACGGAGCTCAGCGGAAAACTCCGGCGGCGGCGTGGGAAACGCACTTTGGCGCCAAAGAACCGCTCGCAACTTCAAATTTGACCAGCAGTCCTTTTCTAGATTTTACAATGTCTGACTTTTCGTTTCCAATATTTTGAAACTATCCAGAAAATATATGATATAATCTTTAAAATGCCTAAATATGTTTAAAAAAGCATTCTAAAGAAACCCATTTGAAACTAGTTATTGCACAATATGCGAGTAACATGGCAGAATAGAGAACAGGATCTATGCAGAATCCACATCCTGGTTACTCAGTCGCGATACGGAACGCGCTTCGAAATCGCTCTCTCCGAAACAACTTTCCCGCGCCGCGCGTCTTCCGTCCTTCCCGCGCAAGAGCCTTGGCTTTCAGGTACCACGACAGCTTGCCCACTCTGGACCGACTTGTAGAAGTGCTTTGGGTACCGAAAAGGCGTGCGAGACTTGTGAGCCGGATGAGCGAGAGCTGTGCTCGGACTGTGCTAACTGCGGAATGTGGATACTGTGGTTTTCACCCGACAGAGGGCGTAACACGTGTCCTAAGCGCTTGCGTTCTAGTTGATTACCTTTTCAATTTGGTTTGATGGGGTACGGAATGCCGGACTGCTAATCTTTGGGTTTTGATGCTGTAGAAGAGAGCGTTCGCGGCGCAAGATGGAGCCCGCGGCGGAGCAGATGCACGTGCCTTTGCCGTGCTACGCCACCACGCTCAACACCTTCGCGGCCTTCGCTCCGATCCGCACGCGCCAGAATGCGCTGCTGCACATGCTGGACGACGTCCTGACGCTGCTGCGGACTCGCGGTCAGGCGGAGGAGAACTACGCCAAGAGTCTCCAGCGGGTCTCTCAGCAGGCCATCACGGCCATCCCCAGCACCCTGGGCGACGCCCTGGAGGGCCTGCGCTCCGACGTGGTGAATCGTAGTGTCCAGCATGCCGAGTTCAGCAAGAACATCTTCCAGAACGTGCACGCGCCGCTGGCGGAACTCCGCGCCAAGCTGGCCAGGAAGGTGAAGGCCATCGGCAGCGGCGCCAGCGTGCTGCAGAAGGACGTGCGATCGCAAGAGGACCGATATAGAAAGGCGTACCGTCAGTTTGATAAGGCTCAGAGGGAGGCCGAGGAGGAAGTCAAGTCAGCGACGAGCGCGGGACTCAGCCTGCTGCCGGAAGTCGCAGCCGTCGAAGTCTCCAAGATCCTCGACGGCTTCAGGCCGGGCGCCGCCCCGCGCGCGCCTTCTCCCCAGATTGGCCTCATGAGCTCGCCCGGCACGAGGGCCTCCAAGTCGTTGACGCAGTCGCTCAAGTCCGGGCTTGGGCTAAGTTTTGTCTCCAAGGCGGCGTCGTCCACGGGAGGCGACGTGGTGAACTGGCTGCTGCCCAGTGAGGAGATCAAGAGGGAGCACATCCTCGCGTCTGTGCACCAGAAGATCGCCGAGGCGGAGCATCTGCGCCGTCAGTGCATGGAGACGTGGCAGCGGTTTATCGACATGCGCAAGTCCGCCAGCGTGCGGTTGCAGATTCTTGTCACCGAAGCCCAGTCGCTCGAGGAGGAGGTCCTGCAGGGTCTCCAGGACTCGCTGCGGCAGCACGCGGTGTTCGAGAGCAGCGCCTTGGCGAATCAGCAGTACGACGTGCAGATGCTCTTCAAGGCCATGGAAGCGGTGGATTGGCAGCTGGATCTCATGATGGGAATGAACTCGATCAACAGCACCCTGCACCTGGACCCGCACCACGACGCCGAGAGCGACCTTGGCTACATCACCATGGGGGTGCCCAAGAGCCCCGTTCCGGGAAGGACGTCCCCGCTGCCGCCACCGCCTGGTACAGAAGAGGAGCTCGCCGAGATGCGCACGCCGACGAAGGAGGTCGGCGAGGATGCGGCGGATCCGGAGCACTTCGCGTCCAATGGATCCAATGGGGTTGCGGAAGATGCGGATCTTGTGGCCCCGGGCTCCGCGGGCCGAGGACGGACGAAGAAGCCTGTCAAGGTTCCCGAGCCCCCGGTGCAGCCGATTCTCGGGCTGCATCTGACCGACCAGAACGCGGAGCAGAGGCCTCCCGCCATCGCGGATGTGCTGGAAGGCCTTTCCCGGGCGGATCTTCCGCAGGTCGTGTGCAGCCGCGAAGATCCGAACAGGACATTTGAGAGCGAGGACTCCTCCCAGAGGCCGCCGGAGGATGACCTACCCGACCTCTCCGCGAAGGTCACCAGCGCTGACGAAGTCATGCAGTACCTCGAGGAGATTCAAGCGTGGCAGCAGCAAGGCTACGAGAAGACGATTCCGGCCATCGAAGCGGTGGCGGCGGATGACGCGGATGACAGATCGACCGTCACCGATGCGGATCTTCAGAATGCGGAGCCGCGGCTATCCGTTGATGACGACGAGATGGACGAAGAGTTCTCGGAAGCGTCGCCGCGCAAGATTCCCGACGGCGTGGATGATTTCTCAAGCAACGGATCCGACAAGTCGGACAAGCCAATTTCCCGACGATTACCACGATTAGCGAATTCTGCGAGGCTCCCTTGGTCGAGAAACGCGGCGGGCAAGCGTGGGACTGGGAAGGCCGCAGCCAACGAGGCTTCAGCGGCCCTGGAGGCGTCTTCATCTCCCGCGTTTGAAGAAGAAGAGCAAGGGCCAGCCGACGCCGATTCCGCCTCGTTCCCAGCGGAGAAGGAGGAGGGAGACGGAAAGGAGGGGGAAGGAGCTTCTGCCGTGGAGCCGGGGAAGGGCGAAGAAGACGGCGCGGAAGTCAACGATGGGGAAACCCCTGCAGGCGATGACGATGTGCCCTTTACAGGCGATAGGGAAGTGACTCCTGCGGCCGCCGAAGGGATAACTTCCGCGGGGAGTGAGGAAGTGCCCTCTGCAGGCGATGAGGGAGCTGCAGCCGATGTTCGCAACTCAGCAGAGGCAGAGGCAGAGGCAGAGGCAGAGGTAGAAGCCCGGGCAGCGACGGGAGCGGGAGCGGGAGCGGAGGGGCAGGTGGAGAAAGAAGTACAGGTGGAGAAAGAAGTACAGGTGGAGGCCGAGGTGGAGGCCGAGGCGGAGAAAGAAGGACAGGTGGAGGCAGAGGCGGAGGCGGAGCGGGAGGCGGAGGGAGAGGAAAGCCAGAAGGCTGCGACGCCTCTTGAGGAAGAAGATGCCAAGGCCGGGAAGCCCGAGCCCGAAGGCGAAGACTCCTTCCACGCGGCAAACGCGGAAGATTGAGCATCCTGTTCGAGTCGCCACCCTGGCTTAAAAGTGTCCTCAACGCCGTAGAAGTTCGTCAATTCCGCGCTCTTCCGGCTCGACAGCGTCACTGCACGAGCCACGTCGCTCCCTCAAGTTGCGAAACGCCGATTTTTCTCTCGACTCTCCGTGCTCTCTCGAATCGCAATCACCAACTTTCCACTCGCTGTCCACCGCCTTCCACATGGACCCTGCAGGCAAGCCAGCCTCACTTCCACCCCCACCTCTTCCCTCCAAAGGTCAAAGCAACTAGAGAGGTCCAGAGATAAAGGCAAACGCCGAGAGCTCCCCCCTCCCCGCCTCCAATTGAGATCGGGGCTTCCACTACGAGAGGCTTCGGCACTTGGACGAGGCTGACGTTTCCCAGTGCAAGGAGAACGCGATCAGCTGACAACTCCGATGTTCTGGTTGAGCGCTTCCCGAGCGCCTCGGCTTCCCTTGCAACCTGCCAAGCATCATGGAGCAGCTGCCGTTTTCCCTCGAGCACGTGAACTCCAGCACGGTGGCAGCCGTGTGCGATTCCCGCAGTGCCGTAGGCGAAGGGTACGTTCCCAGCCGGGGTTCTACGGACTGCGCCGCCGCTGCTCACTTCTTCGTCGCCTAGCCTGGTCTGGGACGTTGCCAAGCAGCGGCTGGTGTGGGTGGACATCGAGGGCAAGCGTCTCTATCAATGGGCGTGGGGCTCCGACTCCGCCACGGTGGAGACTCTGCCGGAGAGGATCGGCTGTGTGGCCCTGACGGAGACCGAAGGTAGGAGAACCAGGATGCAGCGTCCGATGGCCTTTGCAGCGAGTTGACTCTGGAGGCCCTGTAGCCGTGGTGGCTGCCTTCGAGGAGGGCTTCGCTATCTACCTGCCCGGCGAGGGCATCAAGAAGCGCCTGGAGGGCGACTATGCGCAAGACGAGCAGAAGCTTCTGCGCCTCAACGATGGAAAAGTCGATCGCCAGGGCCGCTTCGTGGCCGGCGGCTTCAACGGAGACGGTGCCGATGGGCCCGACTGGCCAGCGGCCGTGGGCGTCTTCCGCATCGGGCCGGATGGCCTAGTGAAGCGGCTCATTGATGAGGATGTCTCCTGCGCGAACAGCATCTGCTTCAGTCCGGATGGCAACACGATGTACTTTACGGATTCCCCCAAGCGGAAGCTCCTGCGCTTCGCATACGGCGATGATACTCTTTGCATGAGCGACGGTGAAGTCGTTGCCGATCTCGACGAGATCGGCATCGAGGAAGGCAAGTTCTAGCTTGTTTTCGTCGAGTAAATGACCATGGCGTCGTTCCTTGCCAGCGGGAAGCACATCTCCTCATCGGTGCGGTGTGTAGGTGTCTTTGACGGTGCCTGCGTGGATGCGGAGGGATGCATCTGGGTGTGCATCTGCTTCGGGGAGAAGGTGCTGCGCATCGATCCGGCCCGAAAAGAAGTCGTGCAGATGATCGACGTCCCCGTCCGGCGCCCAACCTGCCCCGTTCTGGCGGGGCCCGACCTGGACATCCTCTTCATCACGTCCATCGGTAAGCCACGCCGTCTCGGCGACACTGGCGCCACGGTGGGGAATGTGACTCAGCCGCTGCTTCTCATTCCAGGCCCGGGTATCGCCGAGCAACCCGAGCTGACCAAGTGTCCGCTGTCGGGAAGCCTCTTCGCCATCCGCGTCGGGGTGCCGGGTGTGGAAGATCCTCTTTGCGCGCTGCAGGCTGATGCATAGAGGCCACTGCACATGGGATGAAAGCTTACGTTAAAAAGGTCTATCACGCACAGTAGTTGGTACATTCGAGGACTAGGAAGCTACCAGCGGGAGACTGCGTGGTTCGGCTCTATCGAGGCGGCCCGCAAGCTCCGAGAGCGCGCCATAGCGGGTAGCTTGGACTACTGGACGGACGTACGGTATACGCAAAATTTGACGAGAAGCCGCGCCAGATGCCTTGCGAGAGACATGGCGGCTCAGCATTATACAGTATATATCAAGCTTACAGCGGCCTTTGGCTAGCAGCCGTAAAGATGGGTGGCGAAGGAATCAACAAGGTGCTCCAGTACGATGAAGGGCGTCTGCCGGATCACGCCGCTCTGGAGGTTCGGCCGCTCCATGGCCATGATGCACATCATCATGTTGAGGCCTACGCAGCAGTGGAAGGCCACGTGGCCAGCTACCCACGCGCGCGTGCGCATCTTGTAGAGGCGCCCCGCCAGCCAGAACATCGTCACACTGAGCACGCCCAGGAGGCACGCCAGAAACGCCGCGCACGCGTCTCGGAAGAATAAGCCCGAGATGAACATGTGCATCGCAAACGACGTCCTGGCCATGACCACGTCTACATTCCTCCGAAACCCTGTGCAAAGTCCGTTGAATTCCGCCGCAAACTCGGTCATCTCACGAGAGGCGATGGTACCTTTGACCGCTCTTCTCCAATAGTTGACGCTGACAAGGAAGGTCGCCACCGCCACCGCGCTCAGACACATCGCCGGTCCTGAGTACACTCCCAAGGTGTACACCATCGACGTCGAACCTAGGAACGCGGCGCTGCGGCGGTCGTTACTTCACGCGAAGCGGGCGCGCGTAAAGAGAGACGCGCGAATTCTGCCGCACCTGCTCACGCACAGGACTGATCCCGCGATCGGATCTCCCCACTCGATGAATCCATCGGAACCGACGATGACTTTGTCGTCCTGCTCCGGCGCTGTGGCGTCTCCACCGAGCTCAACGTCGGTATCGTTGCGCGTCCGACGACTGATCATCGCGTGACGAGGCCAAGGCCCAAAAAACCGCGCGCAAAACTGGCCCAAGCGCCTCTCCCAAGTCACCCAACGCTCACAAGAAGAAAGCGGCGCCGCTCCGGCGCAAAAATGGCGCTGCAGTCCGGAGATAGAAACGCGCCGCGCGATCTGAGGACGACTTGGGAGGCAAGGTGGCGCGCGCTGCGCATAACACAGCTAAGCAACTTCATGCGGACCGAGAGATGCGTTTAATTGGTTTAAAAGTCATACAAATTCATTAACTAGCGTAATTCACTGGTCCAAGGCAGTTTTGGACTATGAAAGATTGGCTTTATTCAGCTGTGACATGGGGCAATACCATCCTCGCAAGAAGACGCCACAGCGCCACACAAGGGCGGCGCGAGATGGCAAGTTTCGCATTGGCGCGGAGTCCGCGCTGGGTCAGCTTGGTGCAGCAGTGGCGCGTCGAGGCGACGAGCATCCTTTGGGACTGGCTGTGGCTCGCCGTGCCCAAGAAGCGCACCTCGCACAGCAAGAAGCGCATGCGTAGCTGGGGCAAAAGGCCGCGCGACGTGAAGAACTGGAACATCTGCCCCAAGTGCGGAGAGGCCAAGCCGCGCCTGCGGCTCTGCAGCAACATCGAGCTCTGCGCGATGCGATTGAGCGATTGGCACAAGGCGAAGGACCAGCTCGGGGCGACTGGCGACGGGAGTTGAGGCTATTGGGGCTCCCGAGTGTTGCGCCCTGCCGCGCACACTCCGGAAGTTCATGCACTCCAGAAATGCATGCTTAGAGAGGCCTCTGCAGAGAGGTGCGCAGGGAAGGTGATATGCGGTGGAGATCGCGGCGGAAGCACATGGGTTGGGTCGCAAGGAGCCGGTGGAGCGCAGCGAAAGCGCGCTGCGGCCTCGGCGGAAAAGGAGACTAGTTCGCTTCCTGCCATCTCTCTTCTAGCCACTCCTCCGGTGCCAAGGGCACCTGGCGTTTCAAGACGTCCCACGGCTGGTTCATGCCGGAGGCGCCGAGGCGAAGCGCGTCGCGAGCCCGACCCACCAGGAAGCTGCAGTTGACCAGCAGCACGCCAACCACCTTGTCCTTCTCGAAGTAGTACACGGCGCCCCGATTCAGGCTTGGATTCCCGTCGTCCCACTTGGTCTGAGGATGAAGGTGGTTGCCATTCACCCAGAGCCCGACGTTCCTCAGGCGCGAATCCACGGTGCCGATCCCGATCATGTTCAACCCGACGAGGTTCAGATTGGCGTGGAAGGCCGGCTGATGCGTGTACAGCTGCGGGTTCTTCTGGCCCGAGCCGGGATTCTCTGCGGCTGCCATGTTGATACCTGCCAGGAGCCCAGAGTTCACCGCATGGTCGAACCGGTCCACGCGCCGTCGACCCAGCCCCAAGTCGTAGTAGCTCGCGCAGCTTCCGGCCGCATACACGCCGTTCACCGCCTCCATCATGGAGTTCACCACGATGCCCCCATTCCCGGCGTCAATCTCTAGATTCGAAGCCTGCGCGATGTGCGTCACGGGGTCGCAGTGCGTGCTCGCCAGGACGATGTAGTCCGCCTCGAGCCGCTGACGACTCTTCCCCACGGCTGTGATCTGAAGCACTTCGTGCGACAGGTACTCGTCTTGGTCAGCGCCCTCGTCGTCCTCGCCGGGTGGGGGATCCTCCACGATGATCTCTCGCACTTCCGTGGCGATGTGATTCGGGAGGAGCTCCACACCGACTCTCCTCAGGCGAAGGCCGACCTCCTCGGCGAAGTACCGCGGAAGCGTCTTTGCCAACGGATTCTCCTCAGCGAAGACCTGCGTCACCTTCAGCGCCGGCTTTCCCAGGCACAGCGGGGAGAAGTCTCTTCTGTTCTCGTCCTGCAGGGCCAGGGCAATCTCCGTCCCGAGGAAGCCGCCGCCAATGATGCAGACTCGGCCGTCGCTGCCAATCTTGTCCTCGATGTGCGCAAGCATCTCAAAATCCTGCAAGGTCGAGAGGCTGTTGATTCGATCCCGGATCTTATAGTCCATGGTCCTCGAGTCCAGGATGTAGAAGGGCCGCGGCTGCCCGGCCGTCGCAAGCAGGCAGCGATCAAACGAGATGGTATCCGAGCCAGCCTCGTCGAGCAGAAGCTGCTTGTTCTCCACGTCAAGGCGGACCAGACGCTTGTGCAACAGCACCGTGATGGGCGCCGTGGAGATCGCATCCGGCTCCGTCTCGAGACGAGCCGTCACGTGCCGCCTCCACTCGTTCCAGGTGGCGAGCAGCTCCATGGGCATCTGCGCGCCCTGCTTCGCCGAGAAGAAGTCATCATGCGGCAGAGAGGCTTCCTGTCGATGGGCATTACATCCACAATGTCATTTTCATCAGCACCAAAACTTGACGTTCGGCGAGCCAAATGTTTCCAATTCACGTAAATCAAACAACCAAAACTACACGAAAAACAATGGCCTGAAGCCGCGGAAAAACAAAAGGAGGCATGCACAAAGACACAAACATAAAAAACCACAAACAAACAAACAAACACAAACGCAACGCCACTCCACGCTTACCTCGCTCACGAGCAACAAGTCCGCGCCCGGATCTTGGCTCATGATCGCCTCGATGGCAGCGTGCGCCGTCGTGCCAGCGCCCAGGATGACGTACTTGTAGTGCTTGTGCTTCGGCCGCTCCGTGTTATAGCGCGCCAGTTTGTGCGGTTGAACGTCGTCGCCATTTGGCGCCACTGCCTCGGTCTGCGGCTCCTCTTCGCTGCTGCTCTGCCTGTAGAGTAGCGCTGTAGCAGACGCCGCCACCAGCAGCGCCACAGGTGCGCCGAAGGCGCCGCGCGCGCCGCCAGAGCTGCTGAAGCGGCGGCCGCAGCTCCGGCACAGCGCGCGTGCGGAGCAACGCAGTCCGCTGACGCTCCACATGCGCCACCGTATCTGTCCCCGCTGCCGCAGAAGTGCTCAAGTGGCTGCCGAGCTCGTTGCTTGGCAATGCTACAGCGGCGCGAAGGCAAGACGGGCGTGCTAGGGATCCGTGGACAGATCGGGCTTTTCCGTTTCGAAAATGTGGGAAAAGCGGACAGAAATCCGGATTTCTCCGTCCGAGTATCCTATGGCGCCGCAGAAAAGGATTTGAATGGCGCAAACGAATTCTTGGCTTAACGTCGGCTCCAGCTTTCGTAAGTCAGGTATATCTTTTCAACGCCCGTTTGCGTCGCTTCTTCTCCGAAGGGTCTGACGCGCGTCTCTCTCTCTTTCTCTCTCAAGATGCTGAGCAGAAGCCGGAGGCGCCGGAGCCGCCGAAGAAGCGCCACAAGAAAGAGAAGAAGAAGCGCAAGAAGGAGAAAAAGGCTTCGCGCCATCGAGACGAGCAGCTAGAGACCCTCTATCTTCCAGATGGCTCGAGAGTGCTTTCCAAAGCGCCGGAAGAGGCAGTTTTTCCCGTGGATCGTGCTGGAGATCCGTGGAGTTTGGGAGTGGATCAGCAGGAAAAGGCGCCGAATTACCACGTGGACCGCTCCTTTCGCTTCCCAGGCCTCTCGAGACCCAGGGCGAGGCGCCAGGTGGCGCAGGTGCGCGAGGAGACGAAGCGCGGCCGCGTGAAACTGGTGCTCGAAGGCGACGAGGCTGACGACTGGAAGCAAGGCATCCATCGCAACCGCTACTTCTCCGCGCAGTTCTTCCAGCAAGTGGCTGGCGATCGCTCCCTCCGCAGGCTCAATCCCAAGCGGCCGAGAGCTGACAAGGACGCCTTCATGCCCAGCTTCCGGCAGGCAGACAGGAAGCCCCCCGCCCTGTCCGACTTCCTGCCACTCAAGCCGCTTGTCGCACAGCGCGGTAACGGAAAGCCTTCGGAAGGCCAGCCGCTCCAGCTCGTAGATCCCGACCTGGAGGAGGAGGGACACAGCGAAGAGGATCAGCTGCGAGATAAGATCGCAAAGCTGAATCGCGCGGCCCGAGGACTGGAGGCTGCCGACGCCAACATAGGACGCTTCGTGCAGCAGAAGCTGTGTGCCTATCTGGAGCTGGCGAGGGTGCAGATACGAAGCTTCGAGAGCGGCTTGAGCACCTCGAGGCACTTCCTCAGCAGCCCGTGGCAACGGCGCCCGCCGCGGCTGAGGTCCGCGGAGCAGGAGCAGGCGCTGCTGGAAGCCCAACGGGCGGTGTTGTGGCGCGCCATTGGAGAGCTGAAGCGCCTGGAGCAGGATCAAAGCGAATACGCGTCGCATGTGACGCTGGTGCTTCCTGTACTGTACCTTCGAGGGTTACACGCAGAAGCGTGGTACAGCAACGCGAAGACACGCCGAGAGACATCCGAGAAGAACCCCGCCGAAGACGATGACGCCGAAGCGGTGTTCACGTGGATGTCGGCCGTGGCCGCGAACCCATCATCCCTCTACCTGAAGCGGCTTCACTGCGTCGCTGACTTGCGCGGCCCATGGACGGAGCTGCGGGGAACCGCCTTCACACACGAGCGTATGCAAGGCATTGCAGTGCAGCACCTTTCCAGCTTGGGAGCGGACATGGGGATGGGCCTGGTGGAGGTTGTTGAGTCCTATTTGCACGCCTTGCGAGAGGTTTCCTTCATCGAAGCCGCCTGTGGCTTCCAAGAGAGGACGATAGCCGTGTACCAGGCCATGCTGGAGGCATACTTCTCCAACTTGCACACGAAGGCGCTTGAAGCGTTCTGGGAGGACGAGAATCCGCGCATCGGTGACCCTCAGCTTTCGGGGATTGATTGTGCTTCAGCTTCAGCTTCAGCTTCAACCGGAGCTTCAACCGGAGCTTCAACCGGAGCTTCCGCTGCAACCGCAGGCGCTGCCACTGGCGTGCCAGTCGACAGCGTCTCGGCAGGACGAGACACGGAAGGTCGCCCCCGGAGAAGTCGGACTGGTCCCCGCCGCGATGGGGACCACGGTGCGCCTGCAGCAGCCAGTACCGCGGACGCGCAGAGGCGGAACCACGCTATCGAGGAGGCCTACGTGGAGGCGACCCGCCTGATGGAGAATCAGATGCGCGCGGAGGACGCGGAAAAGACGGAGGAGAACGCGGGCCTCCTCTACTTCCTCGAGCATGGAGTGCGAGAAGACGGCACAGGTGAGGCGTGGAGACAAAGTGAAGAACTTGGGGAGGATAGGACAAGCACGCCTGTGCTGAGCGGGACGAAGGTGGAAGCAGATGCCGACGGCTGCGGAAACGCTCCCCTCAGCCAGAGCCAGGTGATCGGAAACACTCTGGGCCTGGGACCTGGGTTTGGAACTCAGACCCGGGACGGCGACGGATTCTGGGTGTACTCCTCGACGCATCGGCGACGAATCTTCGTCTCAGAAGCGGACGCGCTGAGGAGCGTCGGTGACCTTTATCGTCGGACGCTCGACCTTACCATGCAACGGAAAGTTGCACAAGCGCCGGAAGAAAGCTCTGCAGCCGCGACGTTCGACACGGACCTGGGGAGTGCGACCAAGAAGAAGCGAAGCAAGCTGGACTTCAGCATGGTGGGTCGCGAAGTCCAGATCCGACGGAACGTCAACAAGCGGATGCGCCAGGCGGAGCGAAAGTGCCTGCTGATACCCTTGGCGGACGAGCTGTCCAAGGATGCATACTTTCAGTGGGGTTTGCAGGAGACCGTCGCTTCGGAGCGCAGCACTCTGCCCGTGAGATACAAAGCTGATGCGCCCTTTGCTGAGGAGAATCCAGAGGCCGTCATTCTCTTCGGCGACATTCAGAAGTATGTGGAAGTACACGAAAGGAGCACAGCGCGTCAATCGTCCACCGCTGCAGCCGTGCTCGGCATCTGTCTGGCTCGCGAGCTTCTTCGGCGCCTCGGGCTGACCGCTCCGAGAGGCGCGGCTCATACGGTGCTTCCAGCGGGGTCGGAGCAGGCAGCTTGGTCAGGAGGGGCCCGTCTGGCGCGGCCTCCTGCCACGGGCGACTTCACGACTGCCGCTCTCCTCTGGGACAGCCTTTTCGGCAGCGACGAACCGTCCTTTCATCCGGCCAATCTGCGCCTCAGGAGCTCAGATGTCCTGCCGAAGCTGCTGGCTCAGATTGCGCACTGCGACCAGCCTCTTCAGCTCGCGTTTGGAGCTCGCATCCGCCGCTCCACCGCTGCCGCGAAGAGGATTGCTTTCCTGAGGGACACCCTTCATCAGCTGCTTCGCTGTCTCCGCAAAACGGCCGATCAGGGCGGCCACAGCGTCATCCGGGCGTGGACAGTAGCGGCGTCAGCTGAAGTTGGGTGCCTCCTGATTCTCTTCGAGGCGCATGTCTGTGCAGCCAACCTCGGCGATGCTGGCGCGGAGCAGTCCGGGAGGGAGAAGATGAGCCTGGCACAGGCAAGGAAGGTCTGCCAAGGCCTTCTAGGCGGCGGGTTGGACTTCGGCTTCGACTCCTCCAGTGTCGGGGAAGCCACGGCTGCCGCAGGCTATGGCCTCAGCTCGGTTTGGAATGCGTACTTGTACGCGGAAGACCTCTGGGGCGACCGCAAGGAAGCCTTTCGGATCGGCAGACGGCTATACGAGAACGACGTCGCCAGTCAAGCGAAGGACCGTGGCCTCTCGATCTCGCAGATGGAGCTCAGGTACCTGATATTCCGGCTGCAGGTGGGTCTCCCGCTTGCGGCGTCCCAAGTCGCGCTCTCCAATGCGCGGGCGTACGCGCTGGATAGTCATCGGGAGCGCAGCGCTCCATACGAAGGCGACTTCAACGATCGCAGTGGCGGCGGCTGGCGCCGGAGATTGGGCCTCCAATTCCTTTTCAACAATGTGGGATTCGGCTTTCACTTCGCCTTCAGCCAAGGCTTGCCATTCTTGGACAGCGAGAAAGGTCTCTTCCACAAGAAGGCACGAAGCCTGGGGAGCAACGAAAAGTTCCAGATTCTCGGAGAACTGGATTCGGAGGTCTTCGCGAGCACTAGACAGGAGTTTTGGGAGACGAAGGAAGAAATCGCCAAGGCCATCTGTGAGGATTTGCTCCGGATACATCGAAACGAAGCGTCCACGCTAGGCCTTGCCTCAGGGTGGGGATCGGGCTTCGGCGCGAATGCATTTGACAAGTCCACCGGCCACTTCTTCGCGCTGGCAAGCCTCTTGTGGGCGACCTATCTGGTCCAGATTGACATGCATTCCCCACACGGGGAGGCGACGTTGCCGAGCGACGTGAAGGCGCTGTCGTCGCTCCCTTCGGATGCCCCGATGGAAGCGGCGGCAAGGATCTTTGCGAGCATCTTGGCGATGATCGAGCCCCACATCGGCCGCGCCACTCGAATGGAGGGCGTCGGAACGTGGGCAGCGTCGCTCGGCGGCGCCTACCAGGATCAAGCCACAGACGACAGGGGCTTCTCGTGGACGCATTCGCTGCTTGCTGACGACCCCTGCGCGGTCAGCGTTGAGCGCTTCCTGCGCGCCTACATGGAGTTGGCCGTGCTTCACACGAAAGCCAGAAAGACTTCGAGCCCAGCGTACCTGGAGCTCGCGGAGCGCAGTCTGCTCCGGCTGGCGCCACGCGAGCCTGCAGCTCTTTTCTACCAAGCAATGAAGGCGTCCCTGTGGGCGAGCAAGTCGCCCAGCAACGGAGCGCTCGCTCCCTGGGACAGACCGCTGGGCTTTGGCGGGGCGTCCTTCGAGGAAGCGAGTGTCAGCCTCATTCGGGCGTGTCGGCTTGCGAACGCCGAGCTTGTCTCTCATCCCAGCGGCTGGGACGAGGGCACTGGCGTGGCACGGCTGCCGGAGATTGGGATGAAGCATTGGCGCCGGACGGGAGCGGAGAGGGTGAGGAAGGCCTTTGACGACGCCCTCGCCGTCAACGAATGCCAAAGCTGTCCGTTTCTTTGGCGCTGCTACATCGCCTTTGAGCTGGCACGAGCGCGCTACGCGTCGGCAAGGCGCTTGTACTTTCGCGCGGTCTACAAGTGTCCGTGGAGCAAAGAGGTCTGGATGGACGCTTTTCGCTGTTTCACCGAGGGCGCCCCTTCGGGCCTGAGGAGGCTGTTCCATGATCACGAGCTGGACGACATTCAGAAAGCGATGGAGGATCGCGGACTCTGCCTCCGAGAGGAGCTGAACAACGACGGTGAGGAGACCGAGCACTAAGAGCTGTCTTTTTATCTATCCTCTGCGTCAGATACGTCTTGCCAGCCAACCTGAAGCTCTTCGTCCTCTTCGTCCTCTTCGTCCTCCTTGTCCTCCTTGTCCTCCTCCTCGTCCTCCTCCTCGTCCTCCTCGTCACCGACAAGGCCTCGCAAGCTTGAGCTGAAGTCGCCGGAGGCGCCAAAGGTGGGATCAGCCTCGGCATCATCACCTCCCAGATATGCTGCCAACGACTCGAACCCGATTTCGGCTCCGACTTCATCACCTTTCACCTCGGCCTTCCCTTCCGGCAGAAGCCCTGCTGAGGCCGTGGGTTCGGCGTTGTCTTCGCCCTTGTGCTTCTCGGCTGGCACCACTTCTAGTTCTCCAGCTTCTGCCACTGGCCCTCCCCGCTTCTCCTCTACTGACGCAGGATGGCAGCTGAGTCTCTCTTTGGCAGGAGCGTCAGGAATGTCTAAGACGCTTTCCAAAGAGTCGGTGCCGCCGCCTGCTCTTGCTGCACCCTTCCTCCCTTTCTTGGGCATCTCCCTGGCGTTGGCGTCGTCGTTTGAAGCGACGCGGAGCTGTTCGAGGCGTTCGCTCAGCGCCAAGACCTCTCCAGCCACGGTCTCGAACACCTTGCGGGGAACGAAGATGTTCCCGGGATCCTGGTACCAGTCCTCGGCGCCTACGTCGGCCGTCCAAGGACGAAGCCTTCCAGCTCCCTGTCGGTGCCGTTTACCAGTCCCGCTCGCGGCATGCGCGGGCGCCTGGCGCTCGTTCGGATCGAGATTCTCTCGTCTGGAGCGGGGCGCGGCGTAGGCTGCTCGCAACAGGGCCTCCCGTTCGCCCGTCAGGTCCGCGTACTTCAGAGGAGGACCGCTCGGAGCGGTTGAATCCGTCTGCCCACCGAGGCCCAACCCTTCGCTCGGGAGCGTGGCGACTTGCATGGCGCCCGTTACCGTTGAGCGCAGGCGTCCGACGCGTCGGCGCACCTCAGCGAGTTCCTCCCGGAGCTTTTGGATGTGCTTCGCCCGGCGCTTCTCCAGTTTTCGGATCTGCTTCTTCAGCGAACGGCACTCCTTGTTGAGGCTTGACATCTTGCTGCGGTGCTGGCCATGGAATTGCTTGGACATCTCCCGCGCGGCTGCCAGTGCGGTGTTCTCTGCGGAAAGGGCGCTCTCTGAGGGACAGACCCCCTCCTGCAGTCTTTGGATTTTGGGAGACGATCGGGTGAGCTGCTGCCCAAGACTGCGCAGAACGTGGCCATGATGCGTACCGTCGGACGCCTGCCTCTCGCGCCTTCAGCGACTCCTGCTCCATCTGCTTGCGCACCTCCTGAATGCCTCTGTTCGCCTCCCGCACCCGCCTTCTCGCTTCTATCCTCTCATCTCGTGCGGAGGCAGAAAACACCTTCGCATCGTGGCGGAGCCGCAGGTACAGGGCAGTCACTTGCCGAAGATCCTTCACCACACCGGCATCCCTCGTCTTCATCGCTTCCTCCAGCTTCTCGACAGCACCGACCACATGCTGGCGGCGGATGGCGTGGGCCTCTCTCTCGCTGCAAATGTCCATGACTGCTCCGCGCGTGTCTTCCTTGTACCGCTCCAGGAAGCGTCGGAGAGCTCCGACGCTGGTGCGCAGGCTGGCGGCGAGCTCGGGAGAAGGTGGCACCGCCCGCATGGATCTCACGAGGTCCTCCACAGACATTTTCTGGCTCTCCTGAGCGACATCCGGTGCCGGTCCTAAGAAGCGCATCTCTGTGAGAAGTGCTGTTCAGTCTGTGACCTCCGAAGTGGCGCTCTTACCATGCTCCATGGCCTCGAACACGAACGTGGTATCGTACTCGTGGACCGGCCGCGACAGGGCCAAGAGGCGCTGAATGCGCTTGCGGTTGCCAAGCGACACATCTTGGAGACTCTGAAGGCCTTTCCGGAGTCGGTCGCATTCGCGCTTGCGCTCCACCAGCTGCTTCTCCAGCTCTAGGAGTCAAGCGGATGGAGGTCGTCATCTTGTGGCGTTGGCGTCGAAGTCTCGTTCTCTCGCATCCAGGTACAACACACACAGACACAAACACACCCAACTCGTCACAATCATCGCACAGCGATCATCTTCTTTGGGTCCACCAGCTCTGCTGAAAGCCATGCGCGGCGAGGCTTCGGAATCACACTATGGAACTGTGCGATCACGAGATCTTCTGGTTCTCCGCCTGATTCGTCTCCGGAATGTGTACGCTACGCGCTCGGCGAAGCTGCGCACCTCGAGTTTCCTTATCGATGCCCTCTTCTGTCGCAGCCAGAGTGCCCTCCGCCCAATCCAGCCAGTGGTTCTCTTCGCGAGAGTTCGCGCAGCGCGATATCGACGTCAAGAGAGCGTCTCTCTCCTCGTTCAGCCGCGCCACGCGACTCTCATAGTACTCCTCGAGCGACGCCGCCGCATCTCTCCTCTGTCGACGCAGTATACCGGGCGCGGAGTGTCCAGACGACATGTCGCACGCGACCGGCGCGCGCGCCACGGCCCTCGGGATTCAAATGAGGTTTTTGGCGGGAAACGCAGAAGCACATATCGATAATGTACGTATTTCCATCTTCCATCTCGATACTATGCAGAATATCGCTAATCTCTATCGAAATTCAGTATACCATCGTGCGTGGACAGTCTGTATCGCCGCTTTGCGCGCCTTTTTGTGGTAGATAAGGTACGCGTTGCGCTCTCAACCCTGCGTCGCACTTTCCAGATGCATTCGAGGCGTTTGCGGTGCAGCTTGCGACGGGAGCTTGTGAAATTTGCGCGGGTTTGCCGCGGCGGCTCAGCTAATTCGCATCTTTGCACTGTGTTAGAGAGTTCATGCGAGGCGTTTCCAAGGCCATCGCCGTCATGGCACTTCTGCTAAGGCTCGGACGGGCTTTTTATGCGGTGCGCAGGAGCGTCAATGTGCAGGTTCGTGGGTGTAAGCGCTGTGCGTCGCGGTGTGGCGTTTACGTGTCTCATCACTTTGCACAAAGCTAAGAACGCCGCTGCGGAGGCTTTTGGCGACCGATGCGGGCGCCACCGACATCATAAGTCAGGTAAGCTTGCTTCCGAGAGTGAATGCAGCTGCGCAGAATGCGTAGGGCTGATGCGGAAACGCCGCAGGTTGAGGCGGAGGCAGACGTGTCGATGCTTCAAAGTGTTTTGGAGCTGCAAGGCTTCGACGTGCTGGACATGAAGGATCGCAAGAAGGTGCGCATCACTTTTCGTGTTCCCCCAGTATCGTAGCTTGGGGGCTCAGCGTTGCACCGTGGCGCCAGTTCCATCCTCTGGTGGTGCCGCTGGCGAGGGACAAAGAGGACATGGTGCTCGGCGTGCTGAGGTGGGCCACGCCGGAAGAGGGCAAGCCGCTTCCGGTGATCAGGACGAAGGAGAATTCCCCTGGTGCGTATGCTCGGCTCGTATCGTGGTTGCCGCTGTGCGCTTCTGCTCCCAGCGGCCTCATGAAGTGCTAAACCAGGCGTGGAGCTCGTGAGTCAGAGCACCGATCTCTACGCCAAGCGGGTTGCCATCGAAGCCTTTGCTGCCGCGGAAGCGAATGGTAAGTTACACACGAAGAAGGGGGAGAAACTGGAATGGGGAATCTCAATGGCGTCTTGATGTTGCCGCCACCACAGCGGCGAATCTCGTGAACGCCGCGGATGCGCTGGGCCTCGTGCAAGTATGGGAAGCGGACGCGAGGAAAGACGTAACTTTGTTCACGATGTTGAAAGTCGGAGCTTTCCCCGATCTGTATCGGAAGCAAGCGCTGAAGCACTTTGCTGGAGGCTCCGAGGACAGCGCCCTTGTGGCCTGCGAGCGGGCGAACGACCTCTTCAAGGGCTGGGGTGCGGGCTACGCATTCTACGCCCATCTCCTGAAGCAGATCCAGCATCGATCGGTGAGTTTGAGAAGCCAGGGTCAAGTTCTGTAGCAGCTTCTTTGCTTTGATCTCTAAGGGCAACGCGCAATCGTAATTGCAGATGGAGTCTCGAGATGCTGCTCGAGTTGCCCTTCGCATGCCGGTCTGGAGCCTCGGTGGCGCCTTGGACAACATGGGATACGAAGACGTCGTTGCACGAGTAAGGCATTCCCCCGACGCCGTGGCTTGGACCCCTCGTGTATGTCGTAACTGCTGCCAAATGCTGCAGGTCGCGGAGCTTGCAGACTACACGGGGACTGAGGCGCTGAGACTCATGTATGCCAAGCTGGCCGATGACAAACGAGAGGAGGAAGTGCAGGGTGGCCGCCTGCCGGAACAGGTACGAGGAACGGGCGCGTCTCTCTGTGAGGACGCTACGGATGCTGAGCGAGCGCGCATCATCGTTCAGGTTGCGTTGGATCGCGCGGCGTTCTTCATGGACGCCGTGGCCTGCGGTCTGGGCAAGGACGATGGGTCGTGGGAGTCCGCCGAACTGCGCGGCAAGCTGGCAGGTCTCTATCGCGAGGCCAAGCTGGAGAGCTTTGCGGACTTTGTTGAAGCATAAAGCATCGAATTCATTATTAACACGTGCTCCGCGTACACCTCCTGAAGCCTCCTCATGCAAAGTGCAAACCGATTTACAATGACCATCGTACACGAAAACGCGCACACGAATTCCGACAAAAGACAGGTCAGGATCCACTCCTTTTCTTCGCCCTCCTTCCTCCAGGAGATGCTAGCCCTGCCGACCGAAACCTACAAAATCGCCCCATGGACAAGATTACAACTTGCGCATTACGAATGCGCTCTTCTCCATCACCACAGACAACACAAGAACAGAACGGGCTTGAAATTCGGTCAAAATTGCACTTGACTAGATCGTCGGGCTTCGATAGTTTCTACAAACCCCGACGTCGTCGAAGTGGCTGCGGAGATTCTCTGCGAGAATCTGAAGGAAGTTGTAAGCCTTCGCCGAGTGCGCCTCTGCGCCCAACGTTCCAAGCAGCGACGCGTCAGGCTCCTTGTGCAGCGTCCGGTAGTCCCTCAGGGACTGCAGCACAAGCCTCTGGACCACGTTCTCGGCTGGCGGATACGACGAGTATCCGTCGGGGCCCGTGATCAAACAACCCAGGTCGTAAAGGCTCCGCCCACACGACATGCCCACCTTCAGGATCACGGTGCCCACGCGGAGGGACATGATGCAATCGCGGGGAAGCTGAAGCGGCCCGCTCTCGCGGCCAAAAGTGTGCTCGAGCAGGGCCACGTCGTACTCCACGTCGATCCGCTCGATGCTCGACTGGAGCTCGTCGGAGGGCGGCTGCCGGGCCTGCGGCCAGGCCATCCACGCGAGCGCGGCCTCGTCGCAGGCGAGCGGGTGCGGCAGCGTGTATCCATGGTCGATGGGAACCAGCCGAAGCTTCCCGCGCTCCTCGAGCGCCGGCGGGGTCTTCTTCTCTCGCATCGATTCCACCAGCAGCCCGGGGCAGCTCTTGCACGACTTGAGGCTCCCCGGGGACGCCGCGGGGCCCGATTGCTGCGCGCTCAGGGGCGAGTCGATCCCTCGCGGACTCAGCACGTCCGCTTTGAGGCTCAGGGCGAGCACCCGGGAGAGCGCCGGCGTCCTGGCCGGAGCCACGAACGCGCTGGCCGCGCTCTTCGCGGCCTGGAAGTTCAGGCTCCCCGGGACGCAGGGCATCTGCGTGTAGCCGTACACGTCCCTGGGCATGCTGTGCTGCGCGGGCGCCTCCGCGAACGGAGAGCTCTCCGAGATCGTGGTGGACACGGCCGATTCGACGGCCTGGCAGACCAGGATGTTGCCCGTGTGGCGGTCCTGGTTCAGGAGGCGGATGTCGAGGGCGGCGATGGCCTGGACATCGCCGCTGTCGAACATGGACGGGCTCCAGTCCTCGCTGTGACCCAGGTGGCCGATGTACTCCTGCACGGAGCCCACCTTCTCCTGCTGCGCCGGGTTGGATCCCAGCGAGCCCGCGTAGCTGATGTATGCCGTCCGCGGTACTCCCGCCAAGCCGTGGTCAAGCAGATAAGCTGCGACCTCCCGCACCGCGCTGGTCTGCGGGGCGACTCCCCGCTTCATCCCACCCGTCATGGCCCCTTCCCCATCCAGCGAGATCGAGCGGGCACCGACCACCCCAAGGTCGGCGGTGTGCGGCTTTTTCATATCTATTGGGTCCTCCATCTTCCGCTCATCCGCTGCGCCGCTCGACGCGGCCTGCTCGGTCGACTTGTAGTTCCTGGGGTTGTTCGGCGCGTACGCCTCCTCGTCGCAGGGCTTGAAGACTGCGACCCGGGTCTTGTTGACATCAAAGAGGAAGTATGCGCCGCCCACGGAGTTGAGATCGGCATCCTCTGCCTTCTCTCCGCACATCAGTCCCCGCTCGATGGCGCTGGTCATGGTCTGGATCGCGAGCACGTCTCCGGGCGTCGACTTCAGGACCTTGACGGCGGAACTCTCGATCTCCCGTGGAGACAGGCAGGCGGCGCTCACCGGGTCACTACATGCACCATTGCAGCACCGGCGAGAGGTGAGGTTAGACGCATGCCACACGGTCGGGACAACACGACTGCGAACTTACGGGAATGGGCAGGACGGAACGAGGAAACTGCCGAGGCGTGGGCTGATGAGCGTCGAGCCCGGCGACAGAATCCGAAGGCGCTGCGCAGCCCGCCCTGTCGCACGGTGCGCAAAGCGTGTCACAGAGCGTCGTTTGCCTTTCTTGCACGGAGCCGCAGAGGTCCCAGAGGAGCCGCAGAGGTCCCAGGCGCAGGCACATACCTTCTTCCTCCAGGTCCGCGGGGCGGGATCGAAGGCTGCCCGTTGCGGCAACGCCAGCGAGCGAGTCCAGCTCGGTCGGTCGCCTGCGAGGACTCATGGCGCCACGTGCTCGGCCAAAGCCCGTCTCGCCCGGAGGCAGCACGTCCGTGTTGTTCTGCATGGGAACCTGCGCAGGGCGGGACAAGGGCAAAGATTTCCTCGGGTCAGGGTCGACGGTTTTGCGAGGAGGAAAAACGTATCCGTATCTTGGAGCCACGCGTGCGGCACTCTGAGCCGCGCGACTTCGCAGCGGCACACACCTGTAGGGTCGCGCTCCTTAAGAACCGTGGGCCTAAGGGCGCTCCTACAACTCCTGAGGTTGCGCGACGAGCGGCCAAGTTAGTGACTGACGCAGGTCAAAAGCGTATCTACGTTGCACTGTCCTTGCACTTCGGCGTTTGGCGCGCACACTCTTTGCCTGCCTCCGTCGCATTGCAGACGGGCTCTCGGTCGTAGCTTTCAAGGTCCGCGACAGTCGCGGCGCAAAACCCTGCGGCGCAGCGCGGCTCACGGACGACTTTCCCGCAGGCGTTTGCGGACTGTCCACAAACGCGAAGATCCAACTGCTGCGCACCACAGTGGCGCCAACAGCAGCGCGGCCCGCAGAAACCCGCGCACAGGCCTCTTGAGACGCCTTCACACAGCTGCGACAACAAGCATCCGCGCACTCCGTGGACCTCTCTGTCCGCTTGGCCGCATATTCCGACGCGCGAAGGGTTTCCCGTCTTTGCTTCTTCGCTACTCTCGCGCGCCGCGCGCCGCGCGCGGCCGAGCTCGGATGGCCCGTGTTTCGGCGGCACTCGCTCCTTGGGACTCACCTCGACAGTGCGCCATGCAGGTTCCTCGCAAAACGACGGCTGCGTTGCCGCAGAGAGCGCGCGGCGTTGAAACGGTGCTCTTTGCTTCCTTCGGGAAGAACTTTCTCGGCTCCGAAGAAACCTAGGGTGGGGGACCGCGGCCCGCTCAAGTCTCGAGTCACCTTTCCAAAGGCGCTATCCTGGCTATCTTCACGGGAGGTGAAGTGCGAGTTTCTATTCTACGCGTTCAACCGAAGTTCGACTTCAAGGTTGAAGACACGGCATTGGCTGCAGCCTGGTGTAACCTCGAGACCCACGAGGAAGGATTGGGCCAGCCCCGCACTTTCGCCCCAACTCTCCAGCTTCAAAGTCCGGCGCGATTGGCTGGATTATGGCCTCGCGGTGGCAACTTGCCGTAAAGTCGCCAGCAGCAACGATCTCACTCCGGGTTTGCGCTGGCGCGCGTTTCACCGCGCCCACACGCCCGGCAACCCTCCATTGGTTCGCCGAGCTCCGATTACGTCGGAGCTGCCTGGAACGCCACCGCCAATCAGGAACCCCAACATCCCAACCTTGCCCAATCCTCCGACGCCAAAATCCACAAACCCAATCCTTGATCAGGGTTTCTGTCCTGCTGCGTGGTCTCTCACGTCTCTGCAGTGCTCTCTCTGTGCCCCTCTCGTCTCCCCTCTCGTGTCCGCACTCCGCCCAAGCAAGCCAAGGTTCAACAAGGGCGTCGGCAGCTTGGCAACGGCATGCGTGGCTGCACCGAGCACCTTCTTTTCCGAAGCCGGGAAACCTTGAAGTTTGCGCCTTGCTTGAAGCTCGCTTGAAGCACGAGACTGCTGGACTGCCTGCCGCGCAGCCAGGAAAGGAACGGGCCGGGGAGACGCACGCACGATCCACTGCTGGCTGCTGCCGCGCTCCGCGCGTTGATTGCCGAAATTGCAGCCAGCACCACGAGTGTGCGGCCGGACAAGCAAGTATTTTGCTGAGGAAAGGGTCCGTCCCCCTGAAAGCAAGTCGCTCGCTCGTTGAGGTATGGTGGAACGAAGCAGGAGCCTGCGTGTACTGCGAAATGCGTGCGGGAGCAGCTTCGGCTCCGACGTCGGCACCCATCGCCCAGGCCGCCTGGCTGGCTTCCTGGCTTGTCGGTGTTGAATGCACGCGCGCACGTTGGCTGCTTGCTTGATTTCTTGCGTTGCGCTGCGTTGCGTGGCAACCCGAAAAGCAATCGCACCACGTAGGCATCTGGATCCACGAATTTGCGCACGCACGAAGCCAGAACGGCACATCAAGCAAAGGAAAGAAAAGGAAAGAAGCGTTGGAAGGCGTTGAGGAGGACGAAAGCCAGAAATCGGCAGCTGCTCAGCCCAAGCCCAAAACCTGCCAACCCCGGTGTCGCGCACACGCCAACATTAGGTGTCGCGCCAGCCTCGGGCCTCGTTTTGGACTCTGGACTCTGCGCCTCGTCATCTCTCTCAACATCTCAACTTGCGTGTCGAAACCGTCAGACGGGTGTCGCTCTTCTGATCTCCATATGAATGACAAGGACAATGCACATGACAATGGCAATGCACATGCAGAGGCACATGCAGAGGCAGCGGCAGAGGCCTCGAACTCCCTGGAGACAACCTCGAAGACCCGCAAGGAGAAGCGTAGGAAGCGCAGGCCTCCGGTGGAGGAGGGCGCCCGTGGCGTCCACACCATCGAGGCAGATGAGTACAATTGGCATGCGTACCAGGATGACAATCTGTATACATACTACTACAACTCCAACACCGAAGAGTCTCAATGGGAGCTGCCGCCGGGCAACTTCCTGCGGAAGGACGTGGAGGAAGCCTGGCAGGAGTCCATTGATGAGCCCTCTGGGACGCCGTACTACTACAATGCCATCACTGGGGAGAGCGCCTGGGAAGCGCCAGCCGCGAGCCCCGATCAGCAGCTCGGTGAGACAAGTGCAGCAGCGGCGAGTCTGACGCTCGCGGATTGGGAGGCGTTCTTCTCGAGCTTTGCAACGCCGCAACAGGTGCCGGACAGCATCGGCCAAGAGGGATTGTCACGGGTGTGGTACCCCCTCAAGCACGGATTCCCCTACGTCTACGTCCGTGTTCTGGAGGCAATGGACCCGCCTCGACGGCAGTGGGTGTATGCCAGCCAAGAGAGCGCGCCGCCGGGGTGGAGAATGGCGCTCTCCTTCTTCGCCTTCAAGGGGAAGATGCCACACACGCAGGCGTACACGGTAGAAAAGGCGATGCCGCCGTTCCGGACCAGACTCGTCACGTCTGGTAAGAGCCAGTCGCGAGACCAGTCCGTCTGGATCAAGCTTGGCAAGACGTCCGCGGCACAGAAGTACTGCTCGTTCATGCGGCGCTACCTCACGTCGGGTGTCGTTGACGACCCCAGCGTGCATGCGAGTGCCTTCGACGAGGAGTCGATCAGGGAGCTGTCGTTGGGCTCGTCCTCCAGCAGATGCAGTGACCCCGGCGTGGCAGAGGCGAGAGAGGGGAGCAAGCGAAGAAGGCACAGACGGAAAGCGATTGAGGCGACCCCGCCGAAGCTTCCGGAAATGGTAATTCATCCCGTCAAGGCGCAAGCGGCGACCAGCCCGGCATCCCAAAGCAGCTCGAGCAGGTACCCTCTGCCGCCTCTAAGAGCTCCGCTGTCGGAGTTCTTTGCGTACCCACTGCGGGTTCCTGGCAGCAAGGAGATCCACCTCGACTGGTCGCCGTCCCCCGATCGCTACATGCTGTCGTACGCGGCGGAGCCGGCTTGGACCTGGAAGCGGTGCTTCACCTTCTACGCGATGAGCGCGAACCAGTTCTACGTTCTCGAGCGGCGAAATCCGCCGGCCTACGACCTGATCCGCGAGACAGGTCCATCCGCGGAGCAGGAAGCATCCGGCGGCCTCCCGGTGCGACCGGGGTGGCAGCTCGTCCTCTCCTTCTTGGCATTCGAGACCGCTGCCCCGGGGACGGTGAAGATCTGCGTGCAGACGTCCGAGCTTCCGCCTCACCGTCTCCGATTCGGCATGGAAGAAAGGAGCCTAGGATGGGAGCCGCTCTTCGCGTTCTACGCATTCGATGTGCCATACCCAGGCACCGCCAGATACCGCGTCCAGTTCACGACCCGCTCTCTCGATCCGGAGGAGGCGGCGCAGCAGCAGTATCGCATTCACTTCGGCGATCCGTGGGGCCTCTGGGAGGACAAGTTCGACTTCTATGCCTATCCCTTGGAGCTGCACGAGATCGAGCCGAGCGGCTCGTCAATTCAGGAACTGAGGAGACAGGTGCAGCTGGAACGAGATGCTGGGCTCAGTGAGCACATCGGATACCCCGTTGGTTCCCACGCAGCGGTCGACACAAGCAGATGACTGCGAAACCTTCCACAAAACAATGCTTTCATGGCACCTCAAAGGCATGAACTCATTCTGCGTGGCTCACGCAATACCGAACCTCACTCTTCGCCGCCTCCAAAAAAAAAAGGTATACAGGACATGCTGAGACATCGTCATTCCTCAATCCAAAAATGGAAACTATCGGCCCACAGAAGGCAGTCTTTGTCACTATTTTTTTTGCACAGAGGCGCCGCGTCGCTTGATACAATCGATGCGGCCTTCTCCATGCTCTCCTCTCTCAGCCCATCGCGCTGTGTCGATCATCTACGGATCTGCAGGTACGTGCCTGTGCGCACTAAAGCCAGCCCTCCTCTGCTGCCTCATCCTCAAAAGTGGCGATATCGACTTCGGAGTAGAAAAGGTCGGGGATGTCTTCCGGAAAGGGCTTTGGGATCTCGACGACCGACATCACCGGATCGGTCTTGAAGCGCACTCTTCGCGGCTTCAGCATGGACGCTATGTTCAGGGCTGCTCGGCTGGGGAGCTTGGCATCCGAGGCGGTGCCCCGCGGCTTGAGTCGCCGCACCCAGCTGAGAGTCGCCGTAAGCTCATCGACTCGCTCCGACTCGAGCGCCTGAATGTCCTCTTCCACCTCTGGGTGGACCTGTCTAAAGGCCTGGGAAAATATTATCTCTTCGCAATGCTCCACGATGGGATACCGGTCTGCGCACTGTCTGCGAATGCAAGCGTACAGGCTGTCCTGCTCGTCTTCCTGTCCGTCCTCAAACTCCATGCTATAGTCCTGGCCGACGCCCATGGGATCCGAAACGACATCCGATCTGCCAGCGCCCGTGGCAGCGGTCACCGGATCCATCACTTCCGACGGTCGGAAGATCGGGTCCGACAGCAGCTCCGCTTCTTCGATCGCTTCTCTGCCCATGAAGGTGGTGGTCTGGAGACCGCCTTCTGCGGCCACATCCATCTGCTCGATCACCGTGACCGTCGGCGTCGTCGCGTCGTTCATGATCGCGAGATACTCTTCGACGGAGATGCCAAGGTTGGCTGCGTTCGCAACGTCGGCGGCGGTGGGCACAGCGGCGGCGGGTGCCGCGGCGGCAGAGGGCAAGAACGGAGCGCCTTCGCTAGGCTCCTTCTCTTCCGTGACCTCCACAACTGTGCTGGGCGCGGTTTGTGCGGCCGCGATGGAGACCGATCCACGTTGCGCCGCCACGGAATCGCACTCCGAGTCTCGCCGTGCGACGAAGGCCTCTTGCGCTGGGTCCTCCATGACCTGATCGTCCATGATCTGACCCTCCGCGGCCTGCCTCTCAAAGGCTTGCTTCTCGAAGACTTCCCCCGCGAAGGTGCGCTCCTTGTCCGAGTAGGCGGCATCTTCGGACGTGGTCAGGTCTCCATCTCTCGTTCCCAGCGTGATCACGTCCGAGTCCCGCCGCAGCGTTGACTCGACAGTAGAATACGACTCCTTCCGAAGCGCGAGCTCTGCAGTCGAAGAGCCCGATTCCTCTCGCACCAGGGTCGTCGCCGACCGTCGGATCGGATTCTCGATGACGAACTCTTCCGAGGACTCCTTGAGCTCTTCGTCCGCGTCGTACAGCATTCCGACGCTCAGGTTGGACTCGGACGCGAAGGAGTTGTGCCGGGCATTGTAACCCGACTCGTACTGGAACTGGCCGTCCTCGAAACCAGTCGCGCTGGCGTCGGCGGCATCCGCTTCCTTCTCGCCGGTCAGGACAGAGTCGGGCGGGAGCACGTCGCTGGCGTCGTCTTCGGGCTGCACCGGTTGCGTGGGGGTCAGGATGAGGCGCACGGAGGTGGTGCCGCGCGTCTCCTTGGTCGCCGATTCGTCCGATGTGTCCGAGCGGAGCGAGCGCTGCCGTCCCCGCCGTCTGTGCATCGCCCTCAGCTGGCCAAACTCCTTCACGAACTGCTCCATGGCGGCCTGCTGCCGCCGGCTCTTCGCATCCTCCACGGACGTCTCGTCCGTGAAAGCGGACTCACTCTCGCTGTTTAGAATCTCCCGGTAGTCCTCGGCCACCGGGTCGGACAGCCGAGGTTTGCGCTGCTCGTCTCGCATCCTCTTGAGCGTCTCAAGCGCTTCCTCGTGACTCCCGAGGGTCGTGGCCGCCCTTCGGCGGGTCTCGTCGTCGAGCTCCGAGATTCGCGAGGACCTGCGCCTCGCATCGTCGGCACCTTGCGCCTGCTGCTCCAATCGCTCCGCGGCTGCCACGTCGCTAGCCGCGGCTGCTACTCGCGCGGCCTCCAGCTTGGCCTTCTGGTCGCTCCAGGCCGTGCGGTTCTTTCCCACGGCCCACGACCGCTTCTTCGCCTTTCTCGTCGCCGCCGAAGGGCTTGCGCCGTCCTCCGCGTTTCCGCCTTCGGTGGCAGCCGCAGCCGCCTCCGCATCCGCAGCCGCCTTGGCTGCGTCGCGCAGCGCCTTCATGTCGCTCCACGTGCTACGCTTGTGGGACACCCAGGCCCGCTTCTTCGGCTTCTCTACTTTGGCGGGCGGGCTCTCGGTCTCGGGAACCGACCCCTCTCCCTGCGTCTCAGAGAGGCCCTGGGACTTGTCCAATTCCGCTGCCTGCTCCTGCTCCTTCGCCGCCTCTCGCCGCGCTTTCTGATCGCTCCAGGCCGTGCGCCTCGAGGCCCACGCTCGCTTCCTCGGCTTCGCCGGCTTTGCCTCGCCTCCTGCCTGCCGCACCTCCGGCTTCTGCTCCGCTGGCAAGGGCTGCGGCGCCTGCTGGCGCTCCGCCTCCGGGTCATTCTCCTGCTGCCCCTCGCCGGCATCGCGGTCCGCCGGCCGGGATTTGGCGGTCCAGGTGCTCTTCATGTTGCCCAGGGCACGCAGCGGGCTCCAGGTGCGGCGCCAGCGCGACGGGGAGGAGCTCGGGGACTTGGGTGGCGAGGAGCCTGAGGACTTCGACGGCGAGGAGCCGTGAGACTTCGTCGGCGCCTCCGCGGTGGCTTCGGTGGCCGCTTCGGTGGCCTTGGGCCTCCGCGAGTCGACGGTCTTCTTCATGTCCGACCAAGCGTGGGTCTGCGCGCTCGTCCACCGCTTCCTCGGCGCGTCTTCCTGCTGGCCGCTGGCCGCGCTCTGCTCCGCCTGCCGGAGTCTCTGGTGCAGCCGCTTGTTCAGCACCGGCAAGACGACGTCTGCGGACAGCGCGGCCGTGACCACTCCGTGGACACGCTGGCGCACGAGGTCCAAGGCCGCGCCGGGCGGCAGATCTCCGAAGGCCGCGCTCTCCAGCGCCGCGTCTCGCCTCGCGCGGTCATAGATGATGTTCACCAGCACGGGGTCCTGCGACACCTCGGAGATAATGGCCTCCTTGGCCCTCTGAACGTCCGTCATCCGGGCGGGTCAAGTCGCGCGCCGCGTGCGCGGGCGCGCCACAGCTGCGAACGCGGCGCTCGAGATCCGCGCAGGTCAGCTGGGCCTCTCCGTGCCTCAAAGTGCCATGAAAGGGCGCTGACCGCCGGCTCCGATGGCCCTAAGAAAGATTGTGCAGAGAGGGTTTTTCCCACTGAATCCCGCGAAGCGCGGGAACCGAAAAGCGACGGCGGCCACCGAAGGATCGCTGTGGCTTTTAAACTTTGCACTCTGTCAGGTCAAGTCATTCCTAGCGAGCATTCGGACGTTTCGAAACTTGGAGTGGCGGTTAGGGCGGTTCATTTTTCTTTGGAAAGCTGCGCAAGTTTGCGGGCCACAAAGAGCGGCCTACAGGAACAGCTCGGCCCCACGAAACGGACGCAAGGCGCGGCGACCCTATTCAACGCCCAATCTGGGAACCTGGGGTACGACTTCCAGTTGCCCCTCGAAGGACCCATCTACGGCCTTCGCAAGCACCGAAGAACACCGACGACAACCAAAAGGAACCCAGCTTGACAGAACGGTCCCGGAGCTTTCTGTACATTACGGGCAGTTGCATGAGTTTGGGTCACCGGCTGACGTTGGACACGCGCCTGTCTCCGCAATCACGCCGCGCTCGTCCGCGAAGGTTTCAAAAGGCATCTTGGCGAGTCCAGAAGAATCCGTGGCGTTCGCTGAAACATGAAGCATCCACAAGTCTCTCGCTCCGAGCTACGCACTGGCTGGTAGCTATGACTTTCGCTTCGTTGGCGCGCTGCCGCGCGCGCTGGGGGCTGGCTAGTTCTTGCTTGTTTGTTGCTGCGGCCTCAGCTTGGCTCGCGCTTGCTTCGTCTAGTGCACAACTCATTCGGTCATGGTGATCGGTCATCTGATCGATCACTTGACGCGTC
>JAAMXY010002842.1:0-13766 GCA_019677205.1 Pinguiococcus pyrenoidosus
GCGCGAGGAAGTCACGCTCTCTGCGCCCCCCTCGGACGCGCCGACGCCCTTCGAGCTCTGCGTCGAGGGCATCACCAACGCCGACGAGACTGTCTGCTGCGACGGCGGCTGCGGCGTGTGCGGCGGCTGCGACTGCGACCTCAACCCGGGAGGCGCTGCGCTCTGCTGCCCCGGCGTCATCGCTGCCACGGAGTTCGTGTGCATGATGGCGTCTGACGTCGCTTGCCTGCTCGGCGACTACATCCCGGTGGAGGAGACCGAGTGCGTCGTCTAAATGGAACGCTTGCCAACCTGATCCCAATCCCGTCCGATTGTTCGTTGTCAACGTCTCATCTCAAACGATGGCGTGCCACCTTACTTAAAATAGTGGAGTGATATGTCTTTGTATACACTATGTTCGCAGAGAGTAGGTACATTCTGGACCGCGTGAGATGGCAGCATGTCGAAAAAGCTCGCCAAGCGTCAACCCTCTGAAAGACAAGGCGACCTCCTTCTGCTTGCAGTTCTTAGGTCTCTCCCGCAGCTCTAGCATCCTCGATCCGAAAGCACCATGCTCCTTGGTTCCTGCAAGACCCACTGAGACCGTACCAACACGGCAATCGTGAAATCCTGAAGGCAGCCGGGTGGCAGAGCTCGCGATGCACCTCCTGAACCCACAACGAGCCGCTGGGCTTCCAACACCCCAAGCATACGATCGATCCTCACCCCCTCAAGCCGAAAGGCTGTGTCGTCGTCTCGCTCCGCAGCATCTCAAGCGATCGGCGGGTGGCCGGGGCACGCATCGATTTCCGTCGCGAAGTGCTCGCACAGCGAATTGAACCTCAAGGAGGCAAAGCAGCATGCAGCGTGTCTCTGGCTTGCACTCGTCTGTTCCGAACTCTTGCCCTCGCTCAATCCAGTGCGCCCGGTGCGTCCGAGATGGATAGAGTCCTTTGCAGGGATGCTGTCTCCGGAAGCCTCGGGTCGCTGGAGACGAGCAACCCAGACAAACCATTGCCGAACTTGGGTGGATTGGTAGTCTACAGCCGCCATTGCTTGCACCTCACGTCCCAGACACACTCTCCATGATCATTATTCCGTATGCCCAGCATGGAGTGATCACCATCTGCCTTCGTGGGTGGCGTGGCGCGCCGCAGCACAGCTCCCAAGTCATAGAAATCCATCATCATTCACTGTAAATTCTGTGAATTATTGGGGAGAGGAAGTATGGATACTACAGTATAATACTATACTCGAAATTCTATGAATCTTGATCGGCCGACATACTCTGTTTGCTGAATTTTTGAGTTTCTGATCCCATTCGGGCCGACACTCGATTCCGTCCGTCCTCGCCCCACATCGAGATCGTGTGAAAAGACCAGAAGACCAGAAGATCCGAGGAGCCCTCTGCGCGTCGTGCGCGGCCTTTCTGTGGCTGTTGTAGCCCGCGGACTGACGCCTCCCTTTAGACATAAGTACCATGGCGTCTCTGGAAGGCTCGGAGAGCGAGTTCCAGAGCCTTGAAGACTTTGACTGGAGCGTAAAGGTATGAGATCCCAAAGCAGTCTCTAGGAACTCCCGCGTAGCCTAGCTCTGATTCGCATCTTTCGCTTTCACGTAGCTCGTGCTGGCGTCCAGCTCGCTGTCATCGATGCAGAAGCCCTTGCTGCAGCTCCAGATGACGACCGCGGGGCCTGAGGGACTTCAAGACTCCATCATCGAGCTCGATTCCGAAGAGCTGGATGCGCTGCTACAGACTTGCGAGCAAATACGAGGGTCCACAAGAGAGATGCCGTGATGTGGCGGCTGGAGATGCCATGCAAGTTGGGAAAGAAATGAGAAGAAGAAACAAGAAGGAGGAAGAGAAGAAGACGAAGCAGAAAGAAGCGCATTCTCGGCGGTGCCTCGACCCCGTGGACCCAAGTTATGCCTGCATCCTCGCTTGGGATCCCGCTCACTCGTCCTACGCCTCAGCACCGATAAGCATGCGCTGGTGGCGGCCAGAGGCCTCACGCTCCAGTCGGTGAAGCTCTGTCCGCAGCTTGGACATTTCCGCCTTTAGGCGGCCTTCTCCTACGTCGACGTGCATGTGAACGTCTTCCACAATTGGTCGGCATCTGACATCGTCAAGCTCACCTTTCGCAAGCTTCTGCTGCTCTGCAAGACTCTCCCCCAGCTGAGAGCTTAGCTGGGCCGTGCGGCGCTCAGCGTCATCAAGGTCGGCCTTGAGGGCATCGGCACCAGATAAGTAGCCACCGCGGGAGTTCAACCCTCACGTCAACGCGTCCAGATGCGCCGCGTACCTCCATCGCCTCCGCGTCTGCCCGGACGGACCGGAGCTCGCTCTCCAGCTGATCGCGAAGAGCCGTCTCCGACGACAGCTGTGGCAAGGAGAGCGCAAAGCACGTCAACAAGCACAACTTCCGCGGTCCATCGGCTTCTGGCGCTCTTACTCTCTGTGCGAGCTCCTCGTTCCGCGCGCCGAGCCTGCGAGCGATCTCCGTTTCCTCGTCCAGCCGCCGCTGCATTCGATGGATCTGATGGCGCAGCGTCATGCTTGATCACGGCGTCACACCGGCAACCACCTCTCACCTGCTGCTCCTTCTCAACGACGGCTTTGTCCAGCTCCCGACGGTGATTCTCAAGCACCCGCGTCTCTTTCTCCTCGAGGGATTGCAACTTCGCTCCAAGGCGCTGCAACTTCAGCTTCAGGTCCTCCACCTCGTTCTCGCGCCGCAAGGAGATCTCTTCAGCAGTGCTCTCAAGTCGGCTCTGCATCTCCCTCAGCTTCAGTTGGTACAGCTTCGACTCCTGCTGGCTCTTCTCCTGCGCGGTGCTCATCTCACGGAACTGCTCGCGAAGCCTCTCGACCTCCCGCGATCGCACGTCTCGTTCCCTTTGTAGTACTTCGCGGACGCCTCGATGCTTATCCTCAAGCTCCTGGCGATCTGAGCGCAGCTGCAGTACTTCACGCTGGCGGTCGCCGAGACTATCCTCTGCAGCATCTGCACGGGCCTCCGTGTGGATCAGCTTCTGCTCCAACTGCGTTGTCCGAGCCTCGAACTCGTTCCTGAGAAAGAAGGACGTTCTGCTAAGCGACAGTGGCCGTCTACGAGGTGCCACGACCTTCGTGAACCAAGCTCTCACTTGTACTTCTCCCATTCGCTGGCAAGATCAGCGTACTTCCGCTCGGCAGTGCGTTGCGCCTCTTTCGCAAGTTCGCAGGACGTCTTTGCGGTTGCGCAGTCTTCCAGGAGAGACTTGTACTCTTCCTCCCGGTCGGCCAGAAGCTTGGCCGTGCTGGCGCGCACTTTGCTCACTTCCGTCTGAAGCTCGTGGTTGTACTCCTCAAGCTGCAGTCGCCGGCGATCCGCTTGCCTTGCCAGTTCTCGCCGCGCCTGCTGCTCGAGGGCCTGCGCTCTGTCGCGCTCGAGGAGCGCGTCCTCGACCTGTGAGGCAGGTTTCTTTAGCGCACCCGTTGCGCATCGGGAGCGAGGAAGGGAGACAGGAGGGGAGAAAGGAAGGGATGGTTGTGCCCACCTTGCTGTTCGCCTCCTTCCGAAGCTGCAGTATCTCGCTCTCCTTGGCCGTGAAGTCTTCCACTTGCCTTTCCAGGTTGGTGATCACTTGGAGCATGCCTTCGGCGTCTGCGCGAACGCTATCAAGCTCCCTTTTCGCGTCCCGGTAGGTTTTGGAGATGCCTTCAAAGTCTTCGCTCTTCGACGAAAGCTTGATCTGCAGCTCGTGGATGCGCTCCGCGCTGGTGCGCACTTTGGACGTCAGGGCCTCCCGTTCGCTGTCCAAGACTCGGGACTTTTCCACGAGGGCGGACTTGTACTCGTTGACTTGCGACACCAACTGCTTGTTCTGGCGCTGAGCTTCGTTGAGCGCCTTTTTCAAGGACGCAGTGGAGCTCTCCAGCTGCGCGACCCGCTGGGTCTTCGAGAGAATCTCCTCCTCGCAGATCTCGCGCGCAGCGTCGAGGTCCTTGATCCGCTCCTCGCCCACTTTGACGGCCTCGCCGGCTTCTTTCACGACGTTCGTGAGGGACGCCATCTCCGCGTTGCGCTCATCCCTGTACGTCTGCTCGGTAGAGAAATCGCTGAGCGCCGGTTTCACGAGATACCTCTACAGAGGCAAAGCACAGAAGGAAAGAAGAGCAAGCAACGAGGGCAAAACATCCTCACAGCTATCCCGCTTTCCCGCCTACCTGCATTCGCTTCACTTCATCTTTCAGCACGCTATTCTGCTGCAGGAGCACCCCATTCTCGGCCAGGAGGGTGTCGATGCGCTCCTGGAACTCTGCCGTGATGTCTGCAGGCCCGAAGGCCCCGAAGCCCTTGCTGGCCATGTCCTCCAGGTAGCCTTCATTCTGCTTGCGGAGCAGCTCATTCTCGGCGAGGATCTCGTCCATGTGCGCCTGGACGGCCTTGTACTCGGTGTCCTTGCGCGCGGCAGAGGCTGTGAGCTCCCGGATCCGCGCGTCGTACGCTTTCAGAAGGGGAGACACCAAGCCGGGCTCGGTCAGCCAGGGCGGTGCGTCCAGTGGAAATCCGCGGTCGCCGGCCTCGTCGGGTCCCGGGTCTTCTCCATATCGAGCTTGGTACCTCGAGAGCTCCTGGTTGGCCCTCCACAGCTGCTCTTCAAGCGCGGCGTGCTTCTCCTGCAAGAGACGCACTTCTTCCGGAAGAGCCGGAGGCCGCAGAACCGGTGGCGGTGCAGGAGACTGCGGATCCAGAATGTCGCCTCTCTGGGGAATCTCCTGAGCTGACAGCTGCGGCCGCAGCGAGAAGCCTTCTCCGGAGCGCTCTCGCTGCTGCTGTGGCCCCAGTGGCTCCTGCATCTCCGAAGCCAAGATCCAGACTGTTTTGCGCACTTCGGTCCGAGCACAGCTCACTCCCAAATGAACATCGAAAGTCCAAAGCTCACAGCTTCTTAAGTCCTGCGACTACCACATGGTGTGGCGAGAGTACGGCCACCGCATTCCTCGCCTGAACTCCACGGTGCGGATAAAAAGCGCGGGAAAACATGGAAACCAAAAAAAAAAAAAAAGCCAACGACTCATGTCGTTTTGAAGATTCCGTAATATTGACTTAGCGTAAAGTGTTTACTATGATTTGATGCAATGGATGCGACGAAATGGGTTTGTTGCATGCGGGCGCATCAAGGCTCCGCTTCCGGAGCGCTCCGAATCCGTTTCCGAGCCTCTTCGCAGTCCCGCGAGCGACAGAAACGAAGAACGCCGCAACGCTCAGGGGAGTCCCCTCAGAGCGCCTTTGGTCCCCCACCTGACCCCCCCGGCCACCGCTCTCGAACGCACACCGCATTCTCTTGCGAAGGGAGTGGTGGTGCTGCACGGTAAAGCAAGACCTGGCGCTTCAAGTCGGTTGGTAATTGGTGGGGCGCGGCACGGAGCGGAGTTTCCAGACAGTTCGCCATGCAAGACGCGATGAAAGGGCCCGTCGAGGCCCCTCGGCGCCTCCCGTGCGTGACCGAGGAGTCTCCTCTTCTCGCTGACCTGGTCCCCAGCGAGGCGAACCGGCGGCGCGACGCGGTGGCGACTGACGCGGCTGGGGAGCCGGTGGAGCGGCTGCCCCTCGGCTTCTTTCTCTTCCAGTGCTCGACCTTTTGGGAGACTGTCAAGCCCGTGGCGCTGACCATGCTCATCACATGCCTCAGCGTGATCTATGTGACCACGGAAGACCAGCGGAGAGCCGCCAGGCGAGGTGGGTCGCTGCGGAAAAGGCCGCCACATGCGTGCCTGGAATGCGGGTTTCACCTCGTTGCATCTCACCTCAGGCACCAACAGCTATGTTGTTTTCAGCAACGATGACGACGAGACGTCGACCGCTGATGATGACGAGAACTCGAGCGACTCGAACGACGATGCTGAGCGCCTCGGCGAAGGCGTCATCAATGCGCTGGTCATCATCGCGTTCCTTTGCGTCGTGACCTTCGCGGTCGTTCTCCTGTACAAGTACAACTGCTTGAAGTGCCTGTGGGGCTACATGATGTTCTCCGTGCTGGTGCTCTTCGGGCAGATGGGCGGACTGTACTTCTGGACGGCCATCGAGCGCTACGACCTCGTCCTCGATCTGCCAACGTTCTTCTTCAGCCTGTACAACTTCAGCGTCGTGGGAGTCATCTCCATCTTCTACCAGAAGGGCACGCCTCGGTACATGGCTCAGCTGTATCTGGTTGCGCTTTCTGCGATCTTTGCGTGGAACCTGTCGCAGTTCGAGGACTGGGTACGCTTTGCGGAGCGGCGCGTGTCACTCCGCTAGCTTCGGGTGGCTCCTAACGGTTTCTCGCTGCAGACGGCGTGGTGCCTTCTTGTTGCTCTAGCCCTGTACGACCTCTGCGCTGTGCTCTCGCCCTGCGGCCCCCTGCGTGCTCTTGTGGGTCTCATGGAAGAGAGGGGAGCGCCCATGCCCGGCCTCCTCTACGAGACAAGTGTAAGTGGTGCTCGCATACGCCCGGGAGCCCGGCATGCAGCTCCTCACAGCTTGAACGCAGGTTGCGCCACCCGCAGAACTTTCGCCTCCGGTCCGCCCAGCACTTGCCGACCCAGACGCGGCTCCGCTGGTAGCTACGGCGGCGACGGCGGCGGCGGCGGCGGCGACGGCCACGCATGCAGGCGCGAGCCGGACCTCAGGAAGAGCTGCGCGATCGGAGCAAATGACCAGGCCCGGAACCGCTAGGACCAAAGGGGGTGCAGGGGGCACCTTCTCGCGGCCCCCGCCACCAGAGGCCCTACCTACCGAGCGCATCGAAGCGGCGCCGCGCAGGAGAAAAGCCGCAGAGGAGAAGGCTGGAGTGGTGGAGGACGCAACTCGTGACGTGGAAGCTCCCCGGTCCAAACCGCCTCGCGTGGAGGGCGTGGACGGCGTGGACGACGTGGAGGACGACGAGGAAGACGAGGAGGGGGTGCTGTCCCCGGTCCCGCGAGAGAGCATTGATGGTACGTGCTCCTGGGACGTGCTGGGTCCTGAGCCTTTTGCTGATGACGAGAGCTCATTCAGGGCCCGACGCCGCGGTCCGCGCGTCGCAGGAGCTACGACAACCGTCGCGACCTGCGTCTCAGTCGGAGGCTCAAGAACGCCGCCGGAACTTGAATCTTGGCTCCATTTTCCAGGATGAAGCGGGAGATGAGGAGGAAGAAGATGATCGCAGCAGCAGCGTGAAGCTCGGCATTGGAGACTTTGTCTTTTATTCCGTGCTGGTTGCCAAAGCCTCCGAGGCGGGGTTCGCCACGCTGGCTGCCTGCTTTCTCGTAGTGCTGGCTGGTCTTGGAGGTAGGTGCAGTAACTGCGCTAGCCCCTCCTCGGCAACGAGCGGAGGTGTCAGTTTGATTTTCCCGCTCTCCGCCCCATAGGAACGCTGCTGCTGTTGGCAATCTACCAGAAGGCGCTGCCAGCGCTGCCGCTCTCCATCGCGCTTGGTGCGTATGCTTGTCTTCTTCGAGGTTGCCTCCAATTCTGCCGCTCTTGGCACTGACAAATGTTACCCATGCCCTCGGTAGGTGTCTTCTTCTTCGCCATGACCACCATCGTCATCATCCCGTACATCGAGACGATTGCCAGCATTCCGGTGTACTCGTGATGCAAGGCGAAGGAGGGAAGGACGCGGAGCAGGCCCGGCTGCCGTGGTATGTCCGGCATCCCACGAAAGAGTGGCGGAGCGTTGACGTAGGAGGCGGCAGCAGCAATTTTGTCTTCATGCGAATGTCCAACACAAAAGCAGCACGAAAAACCCAAATACCATTCCACAACACCTTGTTCTCCGTCGTTTTCTTCTCCACCTGCTGGTCCGCTCTCTTGCTCTCCTTTCGCGCTCTGTCCTCTGCCTGATCCCACGAGTGCCAACCTGCCACCCTGCTGGTGACCCGGCGAAGCTGCCAAAGCAAAGCCGAAGCCAGTGCGCTTTGGCACACAGCTCCAACGTTTCGCTCCAGAACCGCGGTAGAGTCCCGGACCCATTCCCGGACTTGTCTCCTCTCGGGCCTCCAGAGTCCGCGAACAGATGTCTGCAAGTTGCACCAGCAGGCGCCCATGGCAGCACAACTGCTTGACTAAGGCGCTGTCTCGGCTATCAGGGACGAGGGCCTCTGACCGCGCAACATGAGGGTGATTCTGGAGCGGCGGCAGGCACGCGAGAGGCTGGCCCAGCGAGCCAGAGCCCTCGGCGACGACGTTGAAGTCGCGCAGCGGGCGCTGGAGCTCGCCCGCGCTCGCCGCCTCCGTCTCAGGGATGAGAGGGAGCACGCGGCCGCAACGGTCATTGCGGCCGCAGGTAGAGGGCTGCTTGCGCGGCGCGTGGCGAGGGAGGAGCGCGCCCTGCGCGACGCAGCAACGACGGTGCAAAGGCGCTGGAGAGGCATTTCGGGCCGAGAGATCGCCGCAGAGCGGCGCTGGGCGGTCTGGGCGGTGGCTCCTGGACGTGCCTACACGCAGCGCATGCGCCGGCGTGCTCGCCTGCTGGACACTCGAGTGCGGCGAGAGCGACCGGCGTTCCACTGGGAAGAGCTGTTCGACCCGGACACGGCCTGCGTGTGGTACCTGGAGAGGCACACGTACCACTCGAGCTGGACGGCGCCAGAGCCTTTTCTAGACGAGACTCTGGCGTGCACGTGGGTGCCCGGTGCGGGCTTTGGCGCCATGGAAGGCTCGGCGTACGACGCACCATGTCGGAGGGTCTTCGCCACGCGGGCGGCGTACAATGCCCACCGCCTAACGGCGCACAGCTGGTGGTGCCCGGCGTGTCTGGCGAAGAATGCGAGTCTCGCTTTCCCCAACTGTGCCAGCTGCGGCAGCAATCGCGGCACTGATGGCGCGAGCATCGACGGCGTCGAGACACCATTGCGGAGGAAGCTGCTGGCGCACTTCCGAGCGGCCAGACGCCAGATGAGCACAGAGCTGGGACCCAAGTGCTCACCGCCCTTCCAGCCTCTCGTGCATCCAGGCGTCGACGGGATGGACGTCCTGTCTCCACGAGCTGCAGCGGAGCGTCGCAAGGTGCTCATCACATACGCAAGAGACGCAGGAGACGAGGGCTTCGATCCCGCCAGCATCCAAGCGTTCTGCAGCTACTGCGTCCAGGACGCCAGCGATGATGAGACGGAGGAAGAGCGCCTGACGGAGGAGGAGAGGCGGACAGATGAGGAGGGGTCGCTCATGGACACCTCAAAGTGGAGCGAAGCAGAGGCATTGGGTCGCAGCACGCTCGACAGTCTGAAGCGCCCCGCTCAGAAGCAAACCGCCGACGTTCTAACGGACCCGGATGATTCGCACCAACAGCTGCAAAGGGTACAGGAGCAACATTGGCCACGTCAGCAGCGGCAACTACCCGCGGGAGTGCTGCCGCACCTCTTGGACGACATGCTGGAAGGCTTGCTGTCGCCTTCGTCTTCATCTGCTTCCACGGTGTCGAAGCCCCCGAAGGACACGGTGAATCTTCGAGTGTGCAGCCGCTTCCTACAGGGTCGTTGCAAACGCCTTGACTGCCCAAAGGCGCATCCCGGCATTCGCGACGAGTGTGAGATGAAAAGACTGCCCGGTAGCAAGACGCGGGTCTTCATCGTGCCGCTTTGCTCGGTGGCCGCCCGAGCGGCGCTTTTCGGCGTGCGAAGCGACGTGGATCGAGCTTCGGCGAGAGAGACTGACGAAGATTCACCATCTGTCGAGCATGAAGAAGACTCTCGGGCTACTGAAGAAGCCTCCGCTGGAGTTCCGGCCTTTCGGTCGCCGCTCCAGCTGCAGCTGCCGCCGCCTGCCAAAGGCTGTCCGCACGGCTGCAGGTGTCGGATGTATCATCCGTACGTACGCCCGTCCACGGACAGCCTGGTGAAGAAGCTGTATCCCGTCAGCAAGGGCCTCTGCACCCGGACCCTCCCTTCCGGCACAACCATCGAGGGCGTCGCAACGGACGGGAGAGTCTCGGGATGGGGCGTCGTCCGATGGCCAAGCGGGGACATCTACGTGGGGAACCTCAAGGATGACAAGCGAGAGGGTCTGGGAGTCTTCCGCAGCGTGAATGGGCGCGAGTATCGCGGCGAGTTCGTCGCGAACAGACGCCACGGCCGCGGCGTTCTATCCTATCTCAACGGTGAGAGCTACGTCGGGCAGTTTGTCGACGGCAAGATTCACGGCTGCGGCCGTCTTACATCACGAAACGGAGACACGTACGAGGGGCAACTTGCCGATGGCTTTCTCCACGGTATCGGCCGCTTCGAGAAAGCAAATGGCGACGTCTACCTTGGCTTCATCCGGAAAGGGTTGGCACACGGACTGGGCCTCCTGCGGCTTCATAGTGGGGAATGCTACCGCGGCTGCTTTCAAGACAATCTGCGGCACGGGAGAGGTACTCTAACCTACGCCGACGGAGCGAGCTACTTCGGCAACTTCTTCCGCGACCGCCGCGAAGGCGCGGGATGCCTTATTACGGCCAGCGGGGACAAGTATGTGGGCGAGTGGCTTCAGGACATGAAGTTCGGCGATGGGCGTCTCCACTTCGCCAACGGCGATGTCTACGACGGGAGCTTTAAGAGGAACGTCGCACATGGCCGTGGCATGTACCGGTCCGCCGAGGCTGGAACCGTGTACGTAGGTCGTTGGGCGCAGAACAAGAGGCACGGCCGAGGCGCCTTCCTCTGGAGCAACGGCTCGAAGTACGTCGGCTACTGGCAAGACGGCCGAATTCACGGCAAGGGTGTGCTGACTCTGAGCTGGGGAGCGAAATACGCCGGCGAGTTCCGGCGCAACAAGAAGCACGGAAAAGGCTTCTACACATGGGCCAACGGCAACTTCTACAAGGGGAGCTTCGCGAACGACAGGATGAGCGGCCGTGGCGAGCTGCAGTACCGCGGGACGACGCAGCATCGCTACGTCGGGGAGTGGAAGGACAGCAAGAAGCATGGGTGGGGCACCTTCTACTATGCCAATGGGGACGTGTACGAGGGATCGTTCTATAAAGACATGAAACACGGCGCCGGGACAATCGTCTGGCGACCCGGGACGGTGCTTGAAGAGAAGTACGAAGGGCAATGGCGCCGAGATCAGCGCCACGGCAGCGGCACCTACCACTACCAAGCCAAGCGCGGGATGGTCTACGAAGGCGACTGGGTCGCTGGGCTTCGCTACGGAGAAGGCACGCTGCGATTCAAGGACGGCAGCTTCTACCGCGGGAGCTTCATCAAGGAGCAGTTCTGCGGTCTGGGCCTCTTCTGCTGGGCGGACGGCTCTCAGTATCGCGGAGAATTCCGCGGCAACATGCGGCACGGCTTCGGCACCTACCTTGACGCCGAGGGACGGATTTATCAGGGAAACTTTGCGCACGATGCGCAACATGGGGATGGCATCTTGACGCATCCGGACGGCACTTCCTATGAGGGGGAATGGGATCGCGGTACCATACGCGGACATGGGCGGAGCGTCCTGCGCCCGGGCTTGGATAGCGAGCGGAGCATCACGATGAAGGTCTTTGGCTACTAGTCCAAGACGTATGCTTCGTCCAGGATGTATGCTTCGCCCAAGACGTGTGCCTAGCCAGAGGTCCATGCCGTGCGGTCTTGGGACGGCGACAATATCAGGCGTCTTTCTCTCCAAGATCAGGCTACCTTTCTTCCCTTCTTCCTCCCCTTCTCCTTTCTCATCATCATCGTCGTCTCGCTCTCCTTCTGCAGGCGCATTTTCTTCTGCAGTGAGTAGCTGCTGTAGGAAGTGACGAACAGGAGAAGGAAAATGAGAAGATAGAGCGCCGCGGACATCCCCAGCGTCTGCAAAACCTCTCCCAACTGAGGCGCTGGCGGCACGTCCACTGCGCACGCCAGACGAGAACCCACGTACTCGTCTGTGGCATTGAACAGCACGGCGCCAAAGGGTATCCGCCCAACGAATGCCTTGACGTTCACGCTGCGCTGCCCCTCTCTTCTCTCGAGCTCGAGGGTCATCGTCCGACGCAGGCTTTCCCGCCAGTTTCGCGCCACCAAGGCCTCTTCAGCAGGAGATACACCGAGTCCAAAGACCAGCCTGCCAAGGTCCTTGCCCTCGATGTACCGTTGCTGAAGGCGAAGAGCGCCTCGCTCGCTGAGAGCAGTGAACACCGCATCCAGCAAGAAGGCCGGAGAGGCCGCCGGGAACGCCGGAAGGAACACGGGCACGAAGGAGCAGTCCTGGCGAGCTAGCAAGCGACCAAGTCGGGCCTCCAGCTGCAGCGCGGAGGCGTCGGCGTCCGCGCAAAGGATGGGACAGGGCCTCTCCTCCTCATTTTCCAGCAGCGAGACGAGGAAGGCGAAGCCACTGGCAGCATTCTCGCCGACCAAGGCCACACCAGCGGCAGACGCTGGCCGCTCCGAGTCCAGCAAGTCGCTCGCAATGTCCCGCAGCACGGCATGCCTCCCCATGCTTCGCGAGGCCTCTGTGGCGGGCGCTGATGTTCTCGCTTGGCTTGGCCGCTCGAAGCTTCCGTCTGTCACGGGGGAAGCTTGTTCGTTCTGAGATGAATTAAGATGATTCTTGGGATCGGTCTCGATTTCCGAAGCGGTTTCAGTGTTGTAGAATATTTACATAGTTTTCTATAGCGATAAAACCATCATTTATATGGTTTTGAACGTCTTAGTTGCAGGCTGAAACCGTTGATTTTCACCATGGCTGAAATATGCGGGAACATGAAAGCAATATTCGTTCAAGAAACTTTTGTAAATATCGCTATATACAAAAAATAAACTAACTTTTAATTAAAATATATGCTTGCACCATCCCTTTCTGCCAGATATTCAGGTAAATTGATGTAGTCTACGGATATTTCAAAATCTTGCCGAAGGTGAATGGCCGTCCGAAGCCGGCGGATTTCCCGCCCGAATTTCATATCGGCCCCTTCGGCTTTGGGATCCACCTGCGGCGCTGTGGTGGCGCAGCTGCCCGTGATTCTCGCGCGCGTGTGAGAGAGAGATGTCAGACGCAGAGTCCGCCGCGGGCGACAACGGCGCGGCGGTCGCGGACGCCGCGGAAGACGTGGCTCCAGCAGAGGAGGCGCCTCAAGAAGTGGCCGAGGAGGCCGAGAGCGCCAAGGAAGTCGCGGGCGATGCTGCTGAAGAGCCGGATAGCGAAGGAGGGCCGAAGGCGGAGAACAAGGACGACGCTGGGGCGCAGGCAGCGCCTGCGGAGGGCGAACCGGACAAGAAGCGCCGCATGTTTGTGGGCGGGCTGGCCTGGGGTACCACGCTGGACACCATGCGAGGGTACTTCCAGAAGTTCGGCACGGTGACGGACTGCAGCATCCAGTATAATGGCCAGACGGGCAAGTCGCGCGGCTTCGGCTTCGTGACCATGGCGTCGTACGAGGACGCCATGAGGGTCCGCAATGCGCAACACATCCTCGACGGCCGCACCTTGCAGATCTGCGACGCGGCGCCGCCGAAGCAGGCTGCCGTGTCCAAGAGGGTGTACATCGGCGGCCTGCCCCCCGACGTGAACGAGGAGGACGTCAGCTCCGTGCTGGTCACCAAGCTCGGCAACATCGACTCCTTGCAGATCATGCGCTTCCCGGACACGGGCAAGAGCCGTGGCTTTGCCTTCGTGACCTTCACCGACGAGGATGTGGCCAGGAAGGCCGTCGAGAGCCCCCGTGGCACGTATCAGATCAAGGGCAGCCCCATCCTCATCACCCCCGCGCAGCCGAAGAACATGGGACCCAAAGGCGGCGGCGGCGGCGGTGGCGGCGGATACCACGGCGGCTACGGCGGCCGAGGAGGCTACGGCGGCTACGGTGGCGGCCGGGGAGGATATGAT